>CAOLHI010001474.1:600000-875423 GCA_948474755.1 Ctenosaura bakeri | reverse complement strand
TAGTCACATAGAAAGAGTTAATTTGCGTTTAACAATTTTCTTAATGTGTTTTGTGCACTCCTTTGGCAATTTGAGACTGGGGGAAATATGAAGGCTGGGAACAAACTGGGGCAGTGAATTTCCTTTGTTACAAACCTGCTTGCTTGGTTCTCATAGCTATAGGGTGAGGAAATGGGTCATGCTTGCCCACTTTAATTTTCTTTGCTTCTGTATCATATAACCTTTGAACCCTTCTTTCTATTAGCCTTTGCCAAGAGAGGGGGGTTACTCTAGTCCAAAGGCTCCCCATAACTAGCCCTGGGGAACTGGATTACCAACTAGGGATAGTCTGGGTAGAATTAGTTGTTTAGGAGCCATTTCTTCCATTGGGTGTGAGAGAGGATGCTGAGTCCCACCAGTGAAAGGACTGGAATGCTTCTCTGATGTAGACCATCTGTTACCTTCATTTACCATCTGTAACACTTACGGCAACAGCATGTGCCAGTATTCAATGCCAAATGAAGTCTTGGGGAGGTTGGGAATTACCCCTAGTTCTGACCCAGAACATCACACTGCTACTGTGGTTCAGGCCTACCTGGTGATAGCACTAGATATCTCTTTTGATATCAAATCATTTGACCTTTCTCTGCCACCCCGCTCCACGTGTTTGCGAGGCCGCGAGACAGGCACGTACACAGGCACAGCCGGTAAATGGTTGGACATTCCAATCCCCACTTAGGCAGGCAGATTAATGCCACTCTGTTGCCTCAGGGACCTCTCTTGCAGACACACTTTGCTTAAGTACGACTCTATACAAAGACGCTCGGCCTCAAGCCAGCCCACGTACAATGCTAAGCCATTTGCATACTGGTTACACTATTGTTATACCTGCGCTAAGATGATCATGTAAAACTTGACCTTTCCCAATGCTTTGTCCCGCTCCAAACTTGTATTGTTCTTACCGAGTATGGCATGGCCTGTAGGCACAATCCACCCTATGAAAAGCCCCCAATTCTGAGTCCTCCTTGGACCGCTCGCCCCTCGGATCGCTCCTGAGTTTCAGACTGCCTTGCTGCCATTTTGCCCGGTGAGCTCCCCTCAGCGAACCGTGCTGAACTTCCTTCCCTGCAAACCTCCTCTTTTCTCCAGGACTACGAGATATGGTGTCGTATCACCCATTTCCCCCGAAAACTCTTATTTCTTATTTCCCAGTTAGCTGTGTGCATGCGGTGTCTTATTTGTTGTCTGTCCTCTAATAAAGTTATCATTTTACTATTTTAAAACCTGTCTGACTGCTCTTCTGACATAACCCTGTAGAAGCTGGGTTGCAAGATCCCTGCTAAGTTACCCTGCTTCTTGCTAGCTTAAGTTAATTTCCCCATCTTGGCTGTATATTTGGTTATTTGGGCGCCCCTCCCGGGACCCCCAGAAAACAGGGTAACAACACTACACAGAGGCAGCTATATGGGAGTAAGTGATGGCATCAGGAGGGAGGAGGCCACAGCTGCTGCAGCTGTGAAGGGAATCAGGCACTGGAGACAGAGGATGCTGAGAGCCTGCCATCATTTAGCACAGGGCTTCTCAAGCTAGCTGATATTAAGGATAGGCCATTGTTTTCCCCTTCAATGGTGTCAAGGATCAGCACCATATTTGTGGCTACAATTGTTTCTTTCTTTCCTGGAAAATCCCCAGTGACCAGCCAGAAGCCAATGTCTCAGGGACTGGCACAGTCCAAGACCCACCACTTGGACTGTTCAGAAAGCATGGTGGGTGTTAACCGAGCGCTGAGAGATAACAGCCCTGAACAAACAGCTGGAGTGGGGAAGAGAACCAAAACAGGAAAGAAAACCAGCTGTGGTCATTAGGCTCTCTGACAAGAAGGGTGGTAGAAACTGTTACAGGGGAGTAAACCATTAGAGAGAATGCAGAAAGAAACTCCAGCAAGAGAATCCTTATCTAGGAACACAGTAAAGGTTTACTGAGAGTCAAGAGAAATGATAAAGAGCCTGAAGTCCAGACAAAAGAATGTGCAAAAGACACGTAGCCATAATGAACTGATAAGCTACAATATGGCTGCTACAGCTGGGTGAGCATGAATATATATATTTTTTATATTGTATCTATTTTTTAAAAAATCTCAAACCAAAAAATGAACTTATATCTGAAATGGAAGCTATTATTCCATGTAGCTCTATAGAAGTATATTGAGGTATATTGCAATTCCATACACCTTGCATCTCCCTGTGAAGTATCAATATATTCTTGCGTATATGTGAATAGCCTGTTAAACTGTCATTGACAGAAATAAATACTAAATAGACATTTTATTGTTGAGTACCAAGGACAGAATCACCCGTGTCGTAGTATTTCCAATTGCTGTGTATGAGTGCGAAAGCTGGACAGCTAAGAAAGCTGTCAGGAAGAAAATTAACTCATTTGAAATGTGTTGCTGGAGGAGAGTTCTGTGGATCCCAGGGACTGCCAAAAAGTCAGACAAGTGGGGCCAAGAATAAGTGATGCCTGAACTCTCCCTAGAAGCCAAAATGATTGAACTAAGGCTACTGTGCCTTGGACATATCATGAGACAACATGACTCGCTGGAAAAGACAATAATGCTGGGGAAAACAGAAAGCAATAGGAAAAGAGTAAGATCACATTCCAAATAGATTTACTCAATTAAGGAAGCCAGAGTTTATAAGATCTCATGTGGGCTATTGATGATGAGGCCAATTGCAAGTTTCTTAATCACTGGATCACTATAACTTAAAGATGAACTGATGGCACATATGAACAACAAATGTAACTTATGCTTTACCACAACATTAAGAGTACACTGGTGTTACCTGTTGAACTGTTAAGTGGTTTACAGAAAAACTGCTTCAGCTTAGTTACCGTCTCCAGATATGGGTTATTATCTGTTTTCTCGGGATGCTTTGTCTGAAAAACTTCCAATAAGAATTTTTTTTAAAGAAAAGAATATATAAAAGAAAAATACAAAACAAAAAATAGAACCATAAAGTAAAAGACAGACTAAAGACAATAATAACACAAAATAACCGTATCCTAATCTAAAACTTCAAATAAAATGTATAAAAAAGAAAAAAGAAAAAAATCCTAATCTCTGAACTAAAATATGTAAAATAAAATTACTTCCAGCCAATGATATATTCAGTATTCATCATATTAGTAATAATATAATACTATATTAATTATATTAATTATAATAATTATAATTATATTAATTATATTAATTATTAATTATAATGATTAATTATATTAATTAATACTATATTAGTAGCTACTACATAGTAATATTTATTCTAAAATAATATAATAATTTCTTATACATATTTTATCTTTACTCTGTATCTCTTTCCCTTTAGAAACAAAGGAAATTATGAGATATTATAAGCTCATTAGAAAAGAAAACATTTCTCCTTACACATATCCTCTGATATCAACACCATAATAAACTTATCATTTTTTCTCTGTTTCCTCATTTCCTCTGTATAAGTTAATAATCCTGAAATTATTTCATCACCTACGAGAACTAGAATCATTTCAACTTAAATCCCCAGACATAATTCAAATAGCCCATTATCTATGCTGCACTTCCAAGTCAATACCTTTTAACAACAAAAACCTTCCCAATACCTTTAGATTTATATATATATATATATATATATATATATATATATCTCCCACCACTAGCTTTCTAAATTTTTTCAACATCTCTTTTTCTATAACAACTTTTCCATTGCTTTTCTCTGAATTAATTTACAAATGTTCTATTGATAAGAACATGAATTCCTGTTTTCTCACATCATACTGTATAGTACAATCTCTCTCTTTCATCCTCAATTCAAAAAAGTTCTTTATTTCTTCCTCATATCTTTGTTGTATCTCTTGTTGAATCTCTTCTAGATCAACCAGCTTTGGAAAAATGAAACTAACTTGGAGTGTTTATCTGTTGTAGTAGAATAACTTTCAATAAAGAAAATAATTTTCTCACAGTCAATTGCAACAATTTCCAGTAGATGGCATCTGAGGCTACTTCACCTTGATTAATATCTCAGACTAATCCCTTGAAAACTCAGTTAATAATTCAGAATAACTTATTGGTCAAAATCATTAAAAGAGGAATTTCATTTTAACAGCATTTCAACTTCCTTTTAAAATATAAAGTTAGTTTCATTCCATCGTTCCAATGGAAAGAAATTATGTACTGTTTCTTTAAATCTCAAAATCATGGAAGGAACATAGAAGGGACTCAGTTTACTGTATACATTGCTGGCTTTTATTTTGTGTTTATTTCTTCTTCAAAACAATCTTCTTCAATATAGGATATCCCAGAAAGTATGTAATGTCCTTTAATGTGTGGGGAAATCTATCTCCCCAGGCTTTCTTCTTGAATCCAGCTCACTGCTGGGGTGGGGGGCCCGCTCCATTCCTTTACACTCTAGGCCTGTGCAGGCGAAACCAATCAAAAAATATTCCTTGCTATAATGGTGGCACTTTTTAGGAGGCCTAGAAGAAGCTTCATTTTGCTTTGAACAGGATATACTCTCACCAACATCATCAGTACTTTTATGTTTCAAATTCAGTAAATGCTCTATCCGGACATTCAGTTAAAATGTATTGCTACAAAAGTCACTATGATTACATCAAAAAGTCACTTTACCCAACAATAACCAAGCGCTTTTATTGACAGAAATAAAAGAAGAAACACAATCTTTTTCAATAATCCAGCATTATCATTCTGAACTCCACCTGAACACAGTGACTGACTCTGACTCTCTCTTTCTGCAAAGACAGTATTCTTTGTATACATGTATTTCTTCAAGAATATTCTTGACAAAGGTACAGAATTCTGGGAAGCGATAAAGTGGCACAGTATGGATAACACTAGAATTCAGTACCTCTATGAAGACAGCTTCTATGTGTGGTAGCAAGAAATGTCACATATTTTCTCTCAGCTGCTCAGCATCATTCACTTGCATATTCTCACTGTCTGGAGAAGTACCAAGTACTGAGTACATTTTTGGCTATCCATCAGTTATTTTAATAACTTTTGGACAGCTTATGATATTGTAATGAAACTTCATACAAATGATGTCCACCACTGGCAAATGACTCCTGCTCTTTGAGATCAATGTATGACCATCCATCTGAGTGTCTTCTGTTACCCTGTTTACTGGGGGTCCCGGGAGGGACACCTAAATAACCTTACAATTACAAAAGATGAAGAAATTAGTCAAGAGCACTGGTTGGCACTACGAGAGGCAGGGTAACGCAGCAGAATCTTGTAACTCAATGTTTACAGGGTCAGGCCCAGTCAAGAAGCAAACCAGGTTGGAAATAATGAATGATCTTTATTAAATACAGGCACACCATGCAAGCAACACACACAGATAACTAAGGAAAATAAAGGTTTGAGTAAGATAGCAGGATTTTCAGAGGGATAGTTGAATTGGGTGATATGGAACCTGTTCCTGGAGCCTGGGAAGAAGACAGAGAGCAAAGCTGGGGTGTGATGTAGCTCAGCACGTGGAGCTGAGGGGAAGCTCAGCAAGCAAAGTGGCAGCAAGGCGGTCTGGAACTTGGGAGCGATCCGAGGAAGGTCTTGGAATCAGGGGTTTTTATAGAGAGAAATGTGACTACAAACTATGCCATACTTGGGGAAAACAATGCAATTTAGGAGCGGGACAAAGCTTTGGAAAGGTAAGAATTTAGCATGATTGAGTTAAGTCCAAATTGACAAAGAGTTAGCCAGTATGCAAATGCAGAGTGCTTGGCAGTTGAGTATTCAGCTTGCCAGGGTGCCTGCTCGAGGCAGGGAGTCCTTTGTAAACAGTGTGCATACATAATGAGGGTGTTTGCAGAGAGGTCTCCTAAAGCAAGGATCTGGCTATTTCTGGCCTGGCTGGGTGGAGAACGGAATGTTCAGCAATTAGTGGCTGAGCCTAGTTCTGTGCTTATTCAGGGGCCTCTCAAACACGTGGAGAGGGGTGGTGGAAGAGAGCCAAATTATTGATATCAAAATGATGTCTTTATGCTATCTCCAAGGAGGCCTAACCTGCAGTAACACTTCCTTCCTTCCTTCCTCCCTTCCTTCCTTCCTCCCTTCCTCTCTTCTTTCCTCCCTCCCTCCCTTCCCCCCCCCAGTAAAAGCTCATACTATTTCTCCATGGGCCCCCTGTGAGGACACTGTGCTCTTCCTGGGGTCTGCCAACCACATTTAGAACATTTAGATTTTATTATTCAACCAGCAGAAAGTTTCAACTATCTCAATAGAATTTGGTGATATGTCACATGTTTGTCTTTCTTCTTCCTTCATCCTCAGTTTTTCTGCTTTTCAAACCATTTCCCAATAGAGTCCTGTTGCAGTTTCATATCCTCCAACATTTCACAGATGAAACCTGAGACATGTGTGACCGTGTCAGAGAGTGCTCAGGATGGCAAACGTTATTAAGGATGAAGAACAAACATGCAAGGAGAGGCTACAGAAATTTGCTTTTTTCTGAGCCAATGGAGAATGGCAAGATTCTATTCCCTCCTTTCTTCTCATTCAGAAAAACATACTATTTTAGTAACTATGAAATGTGTGTAAAGACAAGTGTGATGTCCTCCCAAGCCTATCAGCTTTCCAGACTAGAAGTACAAGGCATGAAGAGACCATGTTACCATGTTACACTGAGGCATTTTGACCAATAAATCTGAACAGTTCTGTACCTACCCACAAGTACTATACTGATCATCCATCCAATGTTCCCAAGCCATCCGATCCAAAGGGCAATATGGAGACAGCGACCTTGAGCGGCACCTATAGAAATTGATCCAGCATAAGGAGGTATAATAAGAGAGCAAATTCTGCCTGTTCATAGGTGATTGTGGAATGGAGACCTGCCATAATTCTATAATTTGTAACATGAACAAGTATGCCTAAAATCTTTAAACTGAGCTGATCAACAGCCTGCAGATGTACATGGGAGGATCAAAGTGTAGTTGTCATCTATATCAACATACATCATTCTCTACAAATAATAATATCACCCTAGTTGGTTTGTTGTCTCTGGTAGAACAAGAAATGGTGTCTCCTCATAAGTCAAAGTATGTAGTGTGTTGAACCAGTCAAGTTATTTTGATAAATGAGGCAGAAAATCCCACAAGTACTTCTCCCCACACTCAGCCAGTAATAACACAAAAATAACATGAAAATTTGCTGTCTTTTGGGCTAAACTCCCAACCTAAAAGGGAAAAAAAAGTTCTCTAGAAAAACAAACATTAGATATTACTTAGATTCAAGAAATACATATAAGAGAAAAAGATAAAAATATTTAAGAATGATAAATTAGATAATAGTTCTGCATCATTCAATGGCTGTCATAGAAACTGCTAAACACTTCCATAACAATCACTTTGCAGTGGCGGCTCTGAAAAGAATAGATGGAACCAAGCTAGCACTTCCACAATGGAACTGTGGGACTCTGTAGTGGACTGTTTTGAGCAGTATATCAAGAACTGGCCTCTTCTGATTTCAGTTTCTGAACAAAATGGAAAGAATGAAAATAGATGGCACAGTCATGGCCAAAATCCTCAGCATTTGACCTAAGAGAATTGTTGAAGATATGCTGAGCCTCCTGAAACCTATTTCTGAAGCTGTAAACAAAATACAGAATAATAGCTGTTTCATTGTTGATGCTCTTGAAATTTGCAAGGAACTGAGTGAGCACTTGAAAACCGAACTACACACTGACAGAATTAAATTACAAGCATTAAAAAATGAATGGGACAAGCACTGTCTCCAGCTCATTTTACAAGTAATTATTCATGAATAATTTCTTGTAAGACTTTTTCTCAACATCATTGAATATTACACAAAAAATCCAGGGGAAAAGCTTGCTATGGTATTTCTCAATGCCGAGAAAGCTTTTGATAACATTTTGTGGTTATTTTTAAAGTTATGGAAGAGGTAAACATAGGACAGAACTTTAGAGGCTGGATCGAAAGAATATACCACAAACAAATTGCAACCTTGATAATTAATGGAGAAAAGTCCAAATCATTTTCCATAACAAAAGGAGTATGTCAAGGCTGTCCCCTATCCCCGTTGATCTTTATTATGGCATTAGAAATATTGAATAGAACAATAAGGAATGAACCTCACATCAAAGGAGTGAAATTAAAAAAGAAAGAACTGAAACTTAAGGTGTTTGCAGATGCCTTGGTTGTTTTTTTTTTGGAAGAACCTAAAGACTCAATACTGAAATTATTAGAAATCCTAACAGACTTTGGCCAGGTAGTAGGCTTCAAGATAAACAAAGAATAACCATCATTGCTGATCATGAATATGCCAAAAGAGGGAGAGGGAGAGGGAGAGAGAGAGAGAGAGAGAGTGAGAGAGTTGAAAGGGGTTTCAGGATTCCAAACTGAGAGCAAAGTAAAATACCTAGGAATTGTTCTCACTAAGAAGAATCAGGAACATTTTGTTAATAATTATTGAAAGATATCGATGCACATCAAAAAAAGACATTCTTCAGTGGAATAAATTCAACCTATCTCTGTTAGGAATGATCAATGTAATAAAAATGTTTATTCTTCTGAAATGTATATTTCTGTTCCAAAATTCACTGATAATTATGAATGATAAGCCTTTTCAAGAATGGGAACAAGAAATATCTAAATTTATCTGGGCAGGCAAAAGACTCAGAATTAAAATGAAGATATTATAGGACACCAAAGAAACAGGTGGCTTAGACGTACCCTCCCTAAGACTATATTACCAAGCATATTACTTGGACTGGATAAAGGATTGGATTGTTGTGCCAAGATCTACTATAATAGATTCAGAAGACCAAGACAATCAATTCAGATGGCATGGTTATCTATGCTACAATAAAATAACGGTAAACAAAGACTTTAATAACCACTGTATCCATACTTCCGAAAGTATGGCAGATAGTGCAACAAAAATTTTACAGAAAACTACTAGTTTGAACCTGCCCTCAGGAAGCTTTTAAAATCAGCAAAACCAAGAAGGGTCAAAAACTACCTTATAGAGAACTAATAAAATAGGAATACATTACTCCAACAATAAAAACTATAGAAGAATTAAATCAATAAGGACCACTTAGAGAGAGATTTAAAGTAGACAAAAATTTGGGAGGATTTGAAAGAAATGAAAACAAGAAAACAAGAAAAAATAATATCAAAAATATATAAATTATTGTTGGAACAAGACATGGAACAAGAAATAAGAAATAAGAAAAGGAATAGCAATCAAGTGATCCAAAAATATAGGCCATATAATCGAACTGGAGAAGTGGACCAAAATTTGAAAAACTGATATTAAATTTACACCAAATTTGAATCTCCAAGAAAATTATTATAAAATCCTACACAAATGGTGTATGACATCTCAGAAACTGAAAAAAATAACAAAAAATGAAAATGGGTTATGCTGGAAATGTGGAGATACTCCAGGTACCCACTATCATATGTGATGGACGTGCCATCATGCGAGAATCTTCTGGAGAAAGATTCATGAAACCATTCAAAAGATTATCAATGTGAAATTTGAGATGAAACCTGAATTATACCTTCTTAATACATTAGACCCACAGAAAGAGCTGAATGAAAATAAAAAGATAGTTTTATATATAATAACAGCAGCCAGACACTGTTATGCTCAATACTGGAAAAAGAAAATGGGTCCAAGTTTTGAAGAATGGAAACTCAAAATTATGGAGATGAAATAGGCTGAAAAATTTTCCTGTTTACTAAAAAATAACACTATTCAACAATTTGAGAAGGAATGGAAATGTGTGACTGATGAAGTGTAAGACTTAGATGATAAAAAAATGAAATTGCTTTGGATAATAGAATGCAGTAAAGTATAGAGATGAAAATAAAAATGTTTAATAATGGCTATAGAACTACAATAATGAAAAATTTGGTAAGATTTAACAGAATAATAGTATGTTTAGTATGTCTGATATTGAAAAGAAAAAGAAATTGCCTATAGGTGGTGTGAGAGATAATACAATATGAAGTTACAATCGGGGGAAAATGCATAAAAATAGAATGTGGGGGAAGGAAGGCATAAGATGTATTCAACACAGAAATAATTGTGAATGTAAATTTTCTATATTTTAAAGCATTTTTTCTTTTTTAAATAAAATCATATAAAAAAAGTACTGTATGACAATTTCTTTGTTTCATGAAGAATCTGTTTTTGAGCAGCCATTCTGCACGGTACATGGTGAATATACATGGTATGCTTATGAAACCAGGGCAACATTCTTCAGAGTCATGATCCCATGCTGAAACTACTACAACATGCTGGCTCTTTAATCATTCTTCCTACACCTGGTTCTTTCAGCTATCACAACAATCCCTTCACATTTCCGCCTTGACAATGTATTTTAAGAAGATGAGAGAAAAATTCAGCTTACTGGGCCCAATAAAAATTATAGAGGCAGTTTCAGTGCTTACACCCCAGCATGCCCTTATCTAAAGAATACAAAATGGCTAAATACTCTGTATGCTGTAAAGCCATTTTCCTAAAGCCATTCATACACACTCCACTCCTTTCTTCAAGTAATGTAACTGAAACTTCCATCATATTTTGGAAAACAATAAAACTTACTGAAGCGTGGAGACGGATGAAGCACCCTTGCAGAGTTGGCTTCAGAAGGGAGGTTGAGATTAGCATAGACAGTTCCAGTTTCCATCCTGTCAATAGCAAAGAAGTTCAGGAGACTCTGTGTCAGTTGCCTCTAGAGAGCCCAGCTTATGTAAATTAAGCTGAGCAACCAAAGTCACTCAGATTCCGGAAATGCTATTGTTAGGTAGCTGAACTCAGCCACTATAAATCCACAAGCTTTCTCCAGCCTTCAAAAGCCTAAAGCAGAGTTTTCTGATGCAAAAACATGTAAGATTTATGAAGGATAATATAATCCCTATTTAAGTTGGTGTCAGTCTTTAACACAAAAGAGTCACTGATTCATAATGAAAGAAATGAATTGAGAGAATACATTGCTATTGTATAATAAGCCCCCCAGCACATGTACATAAACTCAGACCCAAGACAACAGTGTTTAAAATAGCTGCATCTTATAATTTCGATCTTTGTAACCTAATCAACAAATTGTTAATCAATTTTACAATTTTTTCTTAGATACTCTGCTCTCTCATGAGGAAAGGCAGGGTCTAAACCTAACTGATGATAGTGGTGTTTGTGGCAGTGACGGTTGTGATGAAAGCGAGTGTCATTTCATGATGGTCAGGGACAAATCAGAGTAGTCAAGACACTGAGTTGGTTTCAAATTCAGGCAAGCTGAACTGGGATGACTGAAACTCACCTCCCCTAACCCTCCTTTTCTGGACAGACCCTCTGGATCCCCCAAACTGTTTTACCAGGAGTGCATGACAGAAAACCAGGGGCCAAATGTAGCCTCCTGCATCTTAAACCCAAGAGAAGTGTGCTCATGAAAGCCTCTGGAAAGCACAGTTCTGGTGCAAAGCAAGGTATGCCCACTTGCTTTACTCTTTGTTTTCTTTTCCTTTTTTGTATACGAGAATAAAATAAAATAAAAAATATAATGAAAAAAAATCCATAGGAGTGGGTTGTTCTAAACTAGAGGCTATGATGCAGAGGTTTGTTGGGGGCCTCTTGAATGTAATGCGGTATATGGTGGGGGGCAGGAGATAATCTCCCAAAATGGGACAGAGAGATTTTCTTTGAGAAAAGCAAAGCTCAGAGATAGTTCCTGTTCTTGATTTGAGGAATCCTACCTATCCCACATTTCACTTCATTCAGCAGAGGGCCTTTTGTAAGGTCTGAAGGGGCTACCATGGGAGTAGAAAGGTAGACCTTAGTCTGTCTAAAGGTTGTTGTTGTTGTTGTTGTTGTTGTTGTATGCCTTCAAGTCATTTCTGACTTATGGAGACACTTAGACAAACCTATCATGGAGTTTTCCTGGGAAAGTTTCATCAGAGGGGGTTTGTCTTTGCCTTCCTTGGAGGCTGAGAGTGTGTGACTAGCCCAAGCTCACCCCGTGAGTTTGTGGTTTTTTTAAAAAAAAAGTTATTTACATTTATTAAACACAAATGTAGAAATACAACAAAAGAAAGCACAATCTAACAAGCATTGCATACAACAAGTAAGAGAACTAAAAATAAAAATACATAACAAAACTATAAAAGTACAAATAACTAAAAAAAAATGGTTCCCACCATGGTTGCAGACAGCTCACATTAGGCTAACAATTACACCTAACCATTAATTCCTTCATTTTATGCCAAAGCCATTATTTGTTGCTAATCGTTTATCAGCATAATTATTCTCCTTCATATGTAATTAGTTAGTAGTAGTTATTTATATAAGAATTCAGTAGTATAATCACTTATAGTCACTTATCATCTTGATCATTATATTTACATAGTAATCTATCAATCCTTAAAAGATAGTATTAACCGTCAAAAGTAAGATTGATCTATATAATATATAATCTAATCTAATAATCTATGTAGAAAGTAGCCTTCCAAAGCAACAACCAATATACATAATTTGATCTCAACACTTTAACACTTCTCATGTGAAAATATAAATGATAGAATTACAATTTAAAGTTTAATAGTATAAATAAAAACCTGTTATCATCAGGTCACCTTCATTCTTTTTTCCCTTCAACCAAAAATTCTGTTTATATCCTTCATTAATCCCATGGATAAACTTTTATATCGCTTCCCCTTTAGGAACAGAAAAGGTTACTGCGTACTATAAACCCAAATTTAAAAGATATGAATTCTCCTCACCAGTGTAGAATAACCTTATACTCACCTATTCTCCTATACTTCATTTCCTCTATATAGTTTCAAAATCTTAAAATTATTTCATCAGATATCATAAGCAAAATCTTTTCAACTTAAGTCTCAAGATATCATTCAGATAATTTATTATCCAAGCAACAATTCCAGACCAAGAAAAAAAACATTGCCAATATCTTTAAATGTACAGCTCTTTTTTTATTTTCTTATCCCAGTCCCATCTTTCTAAAATTTCCCAAGATCTCTTCTTCTATAACAGCTTTTCCATTGTTTTGTTCAGCAATAACATCAGAATATTCTCCAAATATGGGGATATACTTTCCTGCTTTCTTCCATCATACTGTTCAGTAAGCGCTGTCTCTTCCATTCTTGTCAACTTATAGAAATTCCTTCTTCGCTCTTCAAAACTTTGTTCAGTCTGTTCTTGTATCACCTCTAGTTCAACCAATTTCATAGAAACAGAACCTTGGATCTCAAAATTATTTCAATTCATACGAATTTTCCTCTTGCAAAATTCTTGTATAGACTTTCTGTAAGCCTCCTTGCCCATCCTCCCGTGATACTACCTTGAAGTCTTCAAAAGATAAATCAGATTTGGATCCATCCAGGTCCATAGAATTTTCTTCTACCCTTTCTTTTTTCACATTGAACATTTTTGATGGGATCATCAGAGTCCATTTCCAAAAGGTCTATAAGATTTCTTTGTGTTTCTATAAACTTCCTGAGATGTTCATTTTTGAAATTTATTTCATTATTTATTTATTGAACTTATATGCTGCCTTTTTCCCCACAGTGGGGCCCAAAACAGCTTGCAAAAGGTTAAAAAACATTAAAAGCACATAAACAATTGAACATTAAAAACATATAAACTATAAAACTTGCAATACATTTCAAAAACAACTAATAAATAAGTAAAAGGTCTCCAGGTCACCCATTGAAGGCTTACTTAAAAAGACATTTTTTTGCCTGCCTACAAAAGGAAAACACAGAGGGAGGCAGCCTAGCCTCCAGTGGAAGAGAGCTCAATAGGTTGGGAGCAGCCACTGAGAAGGCTCTCTCCTGTGTCTTTACCAGGTAAGCCTGGGACAGTAGCGGGACTGAGAGAAAGCCTTTCTCTGCAGATCTTAGGAATCTAGCAGGTTCATATGGGGAGATACAGTTTTTCAAATAGTCCGGACCTAAGCCATATAGGACTTTATAGATCATGACTAGCACTTTGAATTGTACCTGGAAATGAACAGGTAGCCAGTGAAGCTGTTTTAACAAGGAAGTTATGTGCTCCCTGTGCCTGACCACAGTCAGCATTTTAGCTACCACGTTTTGAACCTGCTGAAGTTTCCAGTTTCCAAAGACAGACCCACATAGAGTGTGTTACAGTAGTCCAACTGAGATACAATCAAGGCATGTGCCAGTGTAGCCAGATCTGATGTCTCAAGGAATGGGTGTAGCTGGCACACAAGTTTTAACTATGCAAATACAATCCGGGCCCTACTGTTGAAACCTGAGCATTCAGGCTCAGAGTTGAGTCCAGGAGAACACCAAAACTGTGAGCCTGAGATTTCAGGGGGAGTGTAATGCCATCCAGCACAGGCAAAGTCCCTATTCTCTGATCTGCCTTTCAACTGACCAGAAACACCTCTGTCTTGTCTGGATTAAGCTTCAATTTGTTTGCCCTCATCCAGTCCATTAATGACAGCGGACATTGCTTTAGAACTGAAACAGCTTCCTTGGAATCAGAAGGGAAGGAGAGATAGAATTGAGTGCCATCAGTATATTGGTGACACTGAACCCCAAAACTCTAGAGCTTTCATGAAGATATTAAACAGCATGGGGGACAAAACAGAATCCCACAAGCCAATGGCCAGAGGTGGAATAGAAATTCCTCAGCACCACTTTCTGAGTTCGTTCCTTTAAAAATGACTGGAACCACTGCATGACAGTGCCCCCAAATCCCATCCCAGAGAGTTGGGCCAGAAGGATACCATGGTCAATGGTACTGAAGGCCACAGAGAAGTCCAACAGAACCAACAGTGACACACTCCCACTGTCTAGTTCCCAGAGTAGGTCATCCACCAAGGTGACCAAAATAGCTCTGTAACCAGGCCTGAACTCAGAATGGATCTAGATAATCTATTTCATCCAGAAACCCTTGGAACTGGGAGGCTACCATACATTCCAGAATCTTCCCCAAAAATGGAATAGTTGATAATTAGTCAAGATGGTGGGATCCAGGAAGGGCTTTTTTTAGTAATAGCCTTACCACAGCCTCTTTTAAGCATGCTGGAAACTTTCCTTGCTGCGGCATGGCACTCACCACTCACCCATTCAGCCAGCCCCCACTAGCTGCTTTCAGAAGTGAAGAGCGGAACCACAGCATACATGTAGTGGTTCTCCAAGGATCCTGTCCACATCCTCAGGCTGCACCAACTGAAAAAAAATCCAATAATACAGGACAAGCATGTGCCAAGATTACATCAACTGGACCTATCTCAACTACAGCATCCGTCAGAGCCAATCTGAGTGATTTTGTCTGCAAAGTGTCTCCCAAATTCATCACAGTGAGCTGTAGAGTGGTCTTTCTTTCTTTCTTGTGGACCAGAATGTAAAAGACCTGTGACCACTTGAGACAGCTCCGCTGAGCAACACTATGCAGAAAGAGTGGTGGCAGAGAAATATAATTTCTTCACTGTGTTCTTCAGTACTGGTAGCACTAAAATCAAGACTCAAAAATATGCCAATGAACACCATGCAGACTCTGGAGGTCCCTCTACAGGAAACAATACAATGGGTTGCTAATGTACTTAATGCACTGTTATGCATATCCCCGACTAACAATACACCCTGGGGGATATCCCATTTAACAATAGGCCATCACACAGGCCAACTGTAACACATACAAATTGCTCCCTCCCACCTGGAGACTAAACAAGTGTATATACTCTGTCTCACTTCCATGCCACCAGATCCTCTGAAGATGTCACCCACAGATGCAGGTGAAATGTCAGGAGAAAATACTAATAGAACACAGCCTCAATTTAAATAATTGATCAAATTTGTGAAGCAAAAAAGAGAAAAAAAATCCTTAAATAGAAATGAGATAACACAACTATATAATTACCTAATCAGTTACTTAGTCAATAAGTTATTTATATTAGTATTTTTCAAAGTTGGTATAATATAGTATATAACATAAATCCTAATAGAATCTGATTCATTTAAATAGTACCAGTATATAAATAATTAATAATTAATTTATTCTGTTTAAATACTATTAAATACAAATATATAGATTATAAATACTATTTAGACGCTGTTAAGTACTAATATAATTAATTCTAACTAGAAAGATAAGTTTGCAAAAATTAAGTCAATTTCTTGTATCTATTCCAAACTTAACTATTAGCTATTCCAAAGTTAATATTATAATAATAATAATATATATAGAATGTATTATGGAATGTAGAATATAGAATGTAGAATATATATACATCTATCTATCTATCTATCTATCTATCTATCTATCTATCTATCTATCTATCTATAGCTATCCATGGTTACTAGTCGTGATGGCTTATATATTACCACAAGTACAATCAGGTCTCTGTATACCAGTGGGGAGAGTTGTGCTCATATCATGGGCCACTTATCCATCTCATTAAATAGCTAAATATTTATTTATTCTGTCTACTCCACCAAGGCCTCAAGATGAGGCACAACAGAAAAAAAGAATTCTTTGAATACTTTATTTTATAATACACACAGAGAGACACAATTAAAATAGTCAGAAAGGTCACCACTGGTTTTAAGGACCGTGAGCTTCCCATAGGCATTGGACTGGCCACCATGCAGATGAAATCCTGAACTAGAGAGGCCTCTGATCTCAAAAGAAAACAAAAGGAAACAAAAGCCATTTCCAAAGATTTTGGGGAGAGATTTTACTAATATGGACCATCATGTTATTCTTACTTTTCTCAGTGTGTAAACCCCACTGAACTTGATGGGACTTACATGTGAACATGTCAGAGTCACCAGGGACATTTCCTTTTCTTTTTCTTTTCAAATGGTATCTTTGATCAAATTACAATTAACCCGTGCCCTATACTGTTCTGCATTCCTCCTGCCCTTCATTTTCACTGCTGCCATGCCGAGTCTGTTGCTACCTGTTTTCTTTACCAGGTAGACCGCCTCAGCTTCTCCTCCATGAACCTCAGCTGTCACTTTCATACTCACTCCATGCTGCAAACAAACATGTGCATTACAGCCCTGTCGCTTCATCTAAAAGGGAAAGTATGTGTGTGAGAGAGAGAGAGACTAGAGAGAGAGAGAGAGACAGAGACAGAGACAGAGACAGAGACAAGCTTCTCTGAGAGCAAAGGACACTAGTGGACTGAGATAAGGGACGAGGCCGGAGGAACCTTTTTCTGTGCAGCGTTACTGATAAGTGTTAGCTGTGTCCATAAGACATACTTAGCATTTGTGTTTTGTTTGTGTTTCATCTATGTGTAAAACATCTACTTTCTGTGGGCAGCAATTATGCATAGGAAGGTCCTAAGGGCAAGCAGGCAAGGAGGGATGCCAGGGAAGGGGGTAAAGCAGTGGTGGGTGGGCACAAGGCAATGGCAGTGATGGCTTGATGCAGTGTGGGGAGAGAGATGAAGTGGGGTGGTGGGAATGGTAGTCACAGCAATGTGAGTTATGGGGGAAAGGGAGGTGCATGAGACAGTGGCACTGGTGTGGTGTTTGGGCCTAAGGGAAAGAGGAGCAGTTTGCCCCACCTGACAACTGAAGCCTGAGGCAGCCCCCTCACTTAATCAAGTGGTAAAGCAGGCCCTGGTTACACGATCAGCAAAAGACCCTCACTATTAAAAATGTTTATGCTCCTTTTTTAATGGAATATATTTGTAGTTTACTCAAGTAAAAACTGAAACATCTGTAAATTCATCACATAACGAGTGCATTTTTCAGACAACTAGCAGAAGATCAACCTACGGTAAATTTCAATAGATGTTTTGAAAGCAAAACCTTTGTACCTTGGCCATACTGACAGAGACTGCAGCAATAAAGGACTGTTATCAAGGTCCATAGTCCCAGCCGCTTCATCTAATAATGCTACACCCTCTCGCTCCAGACAGCTCAGCCCATTTCTGGGAAAGCAGGAGTGAGAAGGAAATGGACATTCTGGCAAGAAATGGCTCCACCATGCCCAGCCCAGTGACAGATGGTAGACTCCACCTCCATCCTGGCTGCCTCTGCCCTGGCCTCAAAGGGACAGAAGAACCATCTGTATCTGCTGGGCTTTATCCTCTCTGGTACTGCCATTCCCTTTTCCTTGTGCATTGTGTATAAATTAGATTGTACGATTGAGGGCAGGGAAATGTCAGATTAAGAACTTGTAGGCTGCTCTGAGAGCCTTTGTTGCTGGAAAGCAGAGCATAAATGGTCTAAATAAATGAGAAATAAGAAGTACTGTGGTTGTTTGTAAGCGGAGAAATGAAACCGGCTCTTCTAAAAGACAGTTCAAGGAGTGGTTTACCACTTGTCCAAAATAGAATCAGGAAATTCAACAAAGAGAAATGCAAAAATCTACGTTTAGGCCAGAAAAACCAAACACATAGGTATAGGAACAGGGATAATTGGCTTAGCAGTAGTTCCTGTGAAAACGACATTGGGATTATTGTGGATCATAAATTGAATATGATACAGCATTTGATGTTTCAATAAAGGAGGCAAATAATATTTTGTCTTATATTGTCTTGTATTAAGAGAACCAGTTTCAAAAACAAGGGAAGTAACGAGTGTGTGCCTCCTGTTGACATACGGCAATCCCATGAATTTCATACGGTTTTCTTAGGCAACGAATCTTCAGAGGTGGTTTAGACAGTAGTAGTCTCACCATACTCTGTGCTAGTCAGGCCTCATCTGGAGAACTGCATTCATTTCTGGGCACCTCCTTTTAAGAAGGATATAGGCAAGTTGGAGCAGGTTCAGAGAAGGGCAACAAAAAAATGACAAGAGGTATAGAAAACAAAAATATAAGGAAAGACTGAGGGAACTGTCATTGCACTTCTTAAATATCTGAAGATCATTGCACTTCTTAAATATCTAAAGGACCGCACCACAGGCAAGACAGCAGGTTGCTTCTCTTCTGTCCCAGTGGGCAGGACCAGATCTAATGGTTTGAAAGTACAGGAGGGCAGATTTCAATTGATATTTAGGAAGAACTTCTTGATACTAAGGCCCTTTCTGCACTAGCCTGTTATAGTGCTATTATTCCACTTTCAACCTCCAATGGGATCCTGAGGTTTGCAGTTTAGGGAGGGGCCTTTTGAATTCTCAGCCAGGGAACTCTTGGCCTCAGCCAACTACAAACCCCAGAATTCCACAGGAAGTTGAAAGTTGAATAATAGCACTATAACAGGCTGGTGCGGAAATGGCCCAAGAGTGATTTTGCCATGGAACCAATTACCTACAGAAGTGATGGGTTTCTTTCTCTCAGTGTCTTCAAAAAGAGGCCGAAGAGCTATCTGCCAGGGATTCTCTAGCTGGAATTCCTGCAAAGTAGGGAAAGCATGGGAGGTTGACTTGATGGCCTATGGAGCTCCTTCCAACTCTATGATTCTCTTTCCAACGTTATGATTCTGTAATTCTATGTTTGGTTCAGGAGGAGGAATATAATTCAAAAATGGGAGCAGAGGTAAAATCAAGGATTCCAGTTTTAATCCATGGCTCATTTCATGCAGTTCACCTTCCTTTCTCAATAGTTGAAGAAAGGAGGAAATATGACCTGACTCAAAAAGCATATTTTACAATGCAAATAGAATTTAAAAATAATGGGTAGAGTTCCATCCTTTAGTGCAGTTTTGATAAAAATCTTCAGCTCTTGTTCTTGAGAGGAAATTCCTCATTGGTTCCAAATTACTGTGTTTCAGCAAATATTATAGATCCACAGATGTGACTATGAACTGATTTTATATGGTTGATATGACACCAAAAATATAATTGGTGGACACATATTATCAGCAGACTGTGAATGTCTGAGGCATCTGTCAATAAACATTCAAAGACCCCAGCAAGAGTGGTGTAGTGGTTCAAATGCTGGACTAAGTCCAAGAGACCAGCATCCAAATCCTCAGTCAGCTACGGAAACCCACTGCATGACTTTGGGCAAGTCAGACTCTCTCAGACTTAGAGGAAGGCAACGGCAAATCTCCTCTGAATAAATGTTAAAAATTCCCCAGGAAAATGTTGGCATAAGCTGGAAGGCTTGAAGGCATGTTTGAAAAAAGCCCCCTAAAGAGGCCAAATTTATTTTCACACAGTCAAAAAAACTATTCATGATGTTACTAGTGATGACCCCAGAAGAACATTTCATGTATGTAGAGGTTAAGAAAGGAGGGAGAAGGGGAAATTTAAATTTTAGGAAGCCACCAGCATGATATGGCAGGTCAAGTCAAACTGGCAACTAGTACAGTTGAAGTAACAGAAAGAGAGATCCAAGTCAGACTCTATTCAGAGCAAGTCAAATGGTATAAAGCCATGATACAACAGTCTTCCAGTAAGTATCTGAGATCAGAAGTGAAGCTGATTCTTACTGCACAGAAAGGAAAGCATGCTAGAGAGAGAACTCTGTGATGAAGCTAGAAGTCCATCCTGCCTGAAATATATCAGAGATCTTGTCATTCCAGATGTGGATACAATTATCTTCAGCAAAGGAACATCTGGCCAAATGTGCTGGTGCAGTCAGCAAATAGAAAAGAAAAAAGCCAAGAAATTAGAAGAAAAGGGAGGAGATGAAAAGCTGGATTTCAGAGGTAAAAGGACTCTTCTCTAAGGATGACAAAGCTCCTCATCGTTGGGCATATGATGGAAATAAGGAGCACAAGGTCCTCTATGCGATTTTTACACACTAGCATAATAGGGAATCATTTCAATGGCAAGGTGAAATTGAGTTTGCTCTCTTTTTGTTTCTCTAAGGGTCTCCATTGGGTATAACAACCTCTCCCATGAATAAAACACTGCTATTTCATAAAAATGTTCCCCTTTACCATGCTATAACCTGTACATTTTTGAGCAGATCAGCAGTCTTGGCAATCTTCTGCTACACAGAAGCAAAGTGTAGCACAGAATGCAGGCCACAGTAGGGTTAAAAAAAAGATTTATTAGTGGAATTTTGAAGGAAATCCCAGTAAGATGAAGATGAAATTAAACCAAAGGTTAATCTGTGTGTGTGCGCGCATGCACACATATGTGTGCTTTCAAGTTACCTGTTATGGCTACCCCACAAACTTCATGGGATTTTCTTAGACAAGCAGTACTCAGAGGTGGGTTTTTTTCAGTTCCTTCCTCTGAAATACAGCCTGCAGCCGTATTATTGGTTAGTGGTTTCCTTCTAGCTACTAACATGGTCTGACCTTGCTTAACTTTTCAAGACCAGATGGGTTCTGGTGCCTTTAGGGTATTTCTCTAGGCAATGACTTTTTCCAGAAGTTTAACCAAGGAAGCAGCAGCTCTTGTCATGGCAGACCCAGTTGCAAACTACCTGACTCCCCTTTTCCTCTTCATGAGCTGGTTTCCTGATCAGACACTAATAATAGGAAGAGCATTGCACCTATTTCCTCTGCCTGTTCCTCCAGTTCACCACAGCAGCCCAGTTAGAGTTGCTGGGTGTCCCTTTCTGTAAAAGATGCCCCTTATCTGAGGGTTGGAAAGCCCACAAGTGCCCCTTATCATAAAAGTTGCCTCGGTTTGAGGGCTGGAAATCTCTCCTGTCCTAAGGAGAGGTGATACCAAGCACACACACCTGCCACTGTTTTGAGGAGTGGGACTTTCCTAAAGACAGAAATGAGTGCATGTTACCATGTATGAATGTGAACAATATGTTTATTATATGGAGAATCACAGGGCTAAGCGAACTGAAATCAATAGTGTAGATTTGAAACTTGAAGATCCTGGGGCTGCTTCCTACAGGCCATGCATTTTGATCTGCCTTATCGCCCTTTGGAAAACCTGGCAGCCCAGCCCCACTGGAAAGCCAGTGAACGCGAGCAGAACGGGGCGGTTCCTTGCGCTGGAAGCCCAGGTAGGTCGGCACAGGTAGGTTTCCTTTCGCCCACAGGCGCCACAGAGGGGAGCACCGCTTGTCGAGTCTGGCAGCGGGAGGTAAGGGAAGGGAAAGGCCAGAGGAAGAGCGGGGTGTGTGTCGGGGATCGGGGCGGGGTGGTCTACTTGAGAAGGAGGGCGCTTCCCGAAAGGGAAAGGCAGAAAGTTGGTGCTGAAAAGCGCTACCGCCGGTCGTGGTCACTCGCAGACTTGAAAGCGCGCCTGTTCAAGATGGGCAATGAGTCTCAGCCTGCGTGCGTTTTGTTTGTTTCCCGCGAAGGAAACCAGAGCGGAGAATGGCTAGTGGTCGCTATGTGCCCTCAAGTCATATCTGACTTCTGATGCCCTCTCACGGGGTTTTCCGGGCAGCGTTTGATCAGAGAGAGTGTGTCCGTCGCTTCCTCTGAGGCTGAGAAAGTGTGACTTGCTCGAGGGCACCGCGGAGGGGCTCTCCAGAGTCCTTATCCAACCCTAACACCGCTATAGGATGTCTAGAGCTGGCCCTATAAACGCGAACGCGCCCTATGCCCCCTGTCTGGTGGCAAAAGGAACTTCTACCGTCTAAATGGCTTCGGCGTCGTTCCACAGCCCTCCCGGCTTGCCTCAGGTGGCGACCTTGGTTAGAACAGTTTCCTAAGCGTCCCCGCGGTAGAAGGAGCGGGAAGGGTGGTTCGGGGGCAGGAGCAGAGAGGAGACTTGGGCCATTTCCACACTAGCCTGTTATAGTGCTATTATTCCACTTTCAACATCCTGTGGAATTCTGGAATTTGTAGTTTCCTGGGGCCCCAAGAGCTTCTGTCTGAGGATTTAAATGCCCCTCCCTAAACTGCAAACCCCAGGATTCCATAGGATGTTAAAAATGGAATAATAGCACTATAACAGGCTAGTGCAGAAATGGCTTTGGAGGGCTTGCAGAGCCAGCCAAGGCAGGCAGCGGGTAAAGTATCGTCGCGGTGTTGGGGCCTTCAGATCGTTTCCGGGAACCTTCATAGCTTTTCTTGGCAAGATTTGGGGGGGGGGTTCCTTTGCCTCCCTCTGGGCCCAAGGCAACCCCTTTGCCCAGAGGGAGGCAATCACTTGCCCAAAATTGGGTTTCCATGGCTGTGTAGCATTAACGAGTTCTTCAGAGTTGTAGCCCCTACACCACACTGGGGGTCTGTCAGGGATCAAAGTGGGCATTCTTCTTTGAATCTCAGGCTGTCTTTAGAACATCACCTGAAATAACACCTTTCCTTCCTGATGCATGCATACCAAAAGGGTTGGGGGAGTGATGGTGTGTGATAAGTCCAAGTCCAGAGTTCAGAGCAGCAGGGAAGAAAACCCCTTTTTGCAAGCTGCTGATAGTGAGGATGAAGGAGGAACTCTCTATGCAAGGCAAGTTCAGTGCAGATCTGAACCTATTGCATGAGCCAAAGGCCATGGCAAATAAGAAAGGGGAAGTTGGGGCAGTGAGACTTGGGCTGCAAGCCTTGCCGCCCTATTTAGTTTACTCTTTTTTCCCAAAAATATCTTCCCTTTCCTCCAGAAAGCTCAAAGCAAGCATAGGTGCTTCTCCCTTTTCACTTCATTCCCATCAGATGGGGAGTCAGTTAGAATTTTTTTAAAAAAAACAGGCTGCAGTGATGCAGCAGTACCACTTATCATTGCGGACAGTGCGGACCCAAAACAAAAGGCCCTGTTGAAAAGCAACACACACACACTCTACTTCCAGTACCTTCTTGGTCTCACTTGTGTTTCTAACCATCCACAAGCTGCGCCTATGATTTTTTTTAATTGTAAGTAAAGTAATTCATATGTATACTGGATTTTCCAAAAAACACTGTTACATTACTTCTATCTATTCCTCATCATCAAAACATACACAAAACAATCATACATAAAACATACTTTACAAATAACCCAAATAAGCCCATTCCATACAACAACAACAAAAACATATGATTTCCCTTTTTTATATTTAGAATTCTCTTCTTGGCATTGTTACCTATATCCTATTTTAATTTTCTTAGCACATTTAGTTCATTCTGTCCTTCTAATCAGTATCCTGCTTTTTCCTTACCCACTTTTTAAACCCAAAAAATTTCCCGAAACTCTATTTGTCACTCGGGGACTAAAATAAAAATTAATTCTTTAAATGCTTAGTATTTTGTGGACCATAATATACACGGTTGGACTTAAACACCGGTTATATATGATTATCTTTTAAAAGTTTATGTCTCAACTTATCGGGATTTATCGTTTATTATCTACCCTTTTACCCTTTTTGTCTGCTATTTGACTTTATAACTCTCCTCTTTTTCTTCATCTTATTCTCTTATAGCAATACTTGCTATTTGCCCCCACTGGTTTTCCCAAAAACCCTCCTCATGGGGTTCCAGGTTAACTGAAAATCTTTAGTCCTTACCCCTCAAAAAGAGAGATAACCTATCTATTTCTATCAAATCATACATCTTAATTAACCACTCCTAGAGGGTCGGCAGCCCGTTTTCCATGTTTTCGCATACACCACCCTTTCCCCACTGTTATAAATACAATAACAGTTTTTGTTGTTTTGGGGATCAGATTTGGAAGTTGGTCTATCATATTGAGTAAGTATAATTCCAGCAGCATGTCAAATTTCTTTTCCATTACCTTCTCTATCTGTCCATGTAATATTTTCCAATATTTTTGGGTTTGGGGAACCGCTCCACTATAAGTGGAACAATGTCCCCTTATGTTCACATTTCCAGCATTTATTTTAAGTTTGTATGTTTTTCATCTTTTTTTTTTTTTTTTTTTAAATTAATTTTATTAAACTATAACAAAAAAACAAACAAAAAATAAAACACCATGTGTTATACATAATAGTGAATTAAAAAAAAAAAAAAAACAAAACAAAATTTTTTTTCCTTCTTTTAAACAATGCAAACTTATATTATTTTTTTTCCCCTTTCCCCCTAAAATCATAAACTTGTTCAGCTTGTTCCATTCATACAACTTATACATTTTTGTTAAAATTTCAATTCTTATTTTCATTATATTTATTTTTATTATTATACTTTCACTCTTAATTCAATATTTTTCACTCCCTTTTAATCTCTTACTATTATTAATTATAAACTTATTACTTAATATCTCTAATAATAACCTCTCTTTAAAATTTTAATTTTTTTTCCCCCCCTTTTAAACATTGAACATCACATATCATATTACATCTATAAATCACAAGTTTAACACACACAGATAATAAACAATATAAAAATACAAAATAAAAGATAAAAGTAATAATAAAAAAAAAAACCCACCCCCCAGAGCCAACTTTTTATTTAATCCATTTTCCAAAATTGCCATTCTTCTTTTAACAGGGTAGCATTACCATCTCTTTAAATTTTTTCTAAAATTTTTCCCAAATTTTCTTCAAAATCATTTGTTTTTCCCAAAACCCTTTTCATAAACCTAATTCTACATGTTAGTTTATCATTAATTGAATTTTCCACACTTCTTTTCCCTTCTTCTATTTGAAATTTTTCATTTGTCTTCCATTTTTTTGCTATTATTAATCTCGCTGCAGTTAACAAATTTGTTATTAATTCTTTCTTTGCCTGAGTACACTTACCTTATTATATATGGACAACAACGCTATATTTGGACATACTGGTATTTCTAATCCTATAATTTTTTTTATCTCTTTAAAAACCTTTTGCCAAAATTCCTTTATCTTGTTGCAATTCCACCACATATGCATATATGTACCAATTTCTTGACATCCTCTCCAACACAATCTTGAATATTTCTCATCTATTTGATTTAATTTCACTGGAGTCAGTCCATTTCCAAACTATTTTATAATAATTCTCTTTTATTCTTATTGATAATTTTTTTAAGGGCTTTTTCCCAAATTTTTTCCATTTTTTATATCTATAGTTTGTACTGTCTCTTCCTCCCTATTTTTCAAAGATAATCCTTTCTTGTTCTTTTGCTAATATTTTATATATTTCACTTGTTGTACCTTTTATATTTCTTTTTCTTGCATTTTTCTCTTTGAATAATAATTTGTTCAAATTTATATATTCTTTAAAATCCTTAACATATCTTTTCATACTCTTTGTCCATTGCTCTAGTTGTATATAATTTCCCAAATATTTAGTTTCCTGCAATCTCTCTTTCATTTTTCTTTATTTATCATTATTTTACCCAATCTTTTAATCTATATATTTTTTTTTTTTTA
Organism: Ctenosaura bakeri; assembly: GCA_948474755.1. Lineage (NCBI taxonomy): Eukaryota > Metazoa > Chordata > Lepidosauria > Squamata > Iguanidae > Ctenosaura > Ctenosaura bakeri. Next base: position 849,307 of record CAOLHI010001474.1, on the reverse strand, counting down.
TTTCTTTCTCTATTATTTCTCTTAAATTTTTTGGGAAAATTTTTCCATCATTATTTGGAGTTAATATTGATATATTCGGTATCAATTTTTTTTTTATTTTTCTTCCATATTTCTATTATATTTTTTATAAAAGGATTTTCTATTTTTTCCATTTTTTTTTTGAAAAATTCCTAAAAAATATATTCTCTAATTTCATCTCAATATTCTTATCTTCTGTCTCTAACCAACCCCTTTACCGTTTCCTGAAACTCCATCTATATATATCTCAATTGATTTGCATAATAATACCTTTTTAAAATTTTGGGAAAGTCCCAGGCCACCTTCTTTTTATTTTATACCAATATTTCTTGTTAATCCTGATTTCTTATTTCCATTAAAAAAATTATTTAATATCTTTTGCCACTCCTTTAACTCTTCCTCTGATACTTTTATTGGTAACATTCTAAACAAAAAATTAATTTTAGGTAAAATTTTCATTTTTACCACTGCTATTTCCCAAAAACCACATAATTTATATTTTTATAATCCTTAATTTCCTTTTAATTTCTAATCTTAATTTCTTGAAATTTTTTTTTTGTAGTCCGAAAATTTTTTGTAATATCTATTCCTAAATATTTAATTGATTCTTTTACTTTAAGAACCCTCTTTACTACTTATAAATTTTTGTACTTCTTCTTTAGTATAATTAAATAACATTATTTCTGATTTTGGCCCCAAATTTTTTTTTAATCCCGTCTTCTCCCCAAACTCTTTTAAATGTTTATTATTCTATCTATCTTTTCAAACCCGGGTCTTTAATTATCAACAATGTATCATCTGCAAATAAGCTTATTTTATTTTTCTCCTTAGCTCCAATTCCTTCCAAATTCTCATCATTTCTTATCACATTCGCTAATATTTCTATAACTATTGCAAATAAAACTGGAGATAATGGACATCCTTGTCTCGTTCCTCTTGTTATTTGAACTGATCTGTAAATCCATCATTTACCATCACTAAAATGTATTATATGAATATAATTGATTTATTAACCCCTTTAAAATTTTTTCCTAATCCTATTTTATTTAAAATTGTTTTTAACGCCGGCCATTCCACACAATCAAAGGCTTTAAATATATCTAACGCTAAAATTCCAGCTTTTTGTTTTTCTCTATCCATTATATTTATTTTATTTATCGTTTTTCCTATTAAATTTCCATTGCTTCCTTGAATAAAACCACATTGATCTTTATGTATATATTTATAAATAAATTTATTTAACCTCTTCGCCATTATTGCTGTCAAAATTTTTGCATCTTGGTTTATTAAAGATATTGGTCTATAAGAACCTGGATCCATAACCTTTTTTGGTTTTAAAAAATATTATTTAAAGACTGCTTCCATGATAAAGGAATTTTTTACCCCTTAATATACTATTATATAACCCTTTTAGTTTAGGGATTAAACCTTTTTTAAATGTTTTATAGTATTCTGGGCCCAATCCCTCCCAAACCTGGTGATTTTCCTCCAAATTATTTATTACTTCTTCTATTTTTTTTCTGATATCATTTCTTCCATCAATCCTTTATCTTGTTCTGTTAAACTTACTTTCCAATTTTTATTAATATAGTCCTCTATATTCTCACAGATTTATCTTCTGCTAAATACAATTCCTAAAATTCCTCAAATATTTTTAATTTCTCTTTCATCAGCCTTTTTTCTTTACCAAATTTATCTTTTACTACGCCAATCATATTTCTAATTTTTTTTGATTGTACTATTTACCACATTTTAAATTTTTATTGCTATATTCAAAGTATTCCCTTTTCAAAATATTAAGTTTTTTTGAACTTCATCCATTTCTATCTTTTCTAATTCATCTCTTTTGGCTTGTAATATTATTAAATTTTTGTTTTGTTCTATCTATTATATAATCAATCTCTAGTTCTTTTATTTCTTTTTCTAATTTAATTTTTTTTTTCCTAATTGTCTCTTTAATTTGCTTGATTCTTTAATACATAATCCTCTTACCACTGCCTTCATTGTATCCCATAATACATCTTGTGTTACTTCCTTATTGTTTATATCCCAAATTTCTTGCCATTCCTTCTCATTTTTTTACTATCTCCTTATAATTAAGAACTTTAAAATCCAATCTCCATCTTTTTGCTTCTCTATAATTCCTTTTCATGGTTATATCCAAATTCATCAAAACATGGTTGTACTTTTTTTGTTTCTATTTCTGTATTTATTAATTAGGGATCATATTTTTTTTAGACAAAGATATAATCTATTCTTAAATTTTTTTGAACTGATGAAAAATACGTATATTTCTTTTCCTACCCTTTATTAACCTCCAAACATCTATCAATTCATTTCTCTACTAATTTATTCAAAATTGTTATATTATTATATCTGTCTTAATTAATGGGTCCCATTTATTTTTTATCTATCCATCACCATATTAAAATCACCCGCCATTATTGTGTTTCCCTTTTATATTTTTAATCTTATTAAATATTTCTTCATAAAACTCTTTTTGCTTTCATTAGGTGCATAGATATTCACTATAACATATGTTTCTCCATCTATTTCACCTTGTTAATTCATTTACCCTTTTTATCTAACTCCACACTTGTTACAATGAAATTACATCTTTTGGAAATTATTATTGCAACTCCTCTTGATTTGGATGTACCAAATGCTTCCTCATAAGTGGCTACCCAGTTAGTCTAAACTATTTTTTTATCTCTTTTTCCATGTGTTTCTTGTAAAAAAATTATATCAGCCTTATCTTTTTTTAAAATTTATCCTTTTTTTTTTTATTATTGTCCCTAAGCCTTTCACATTAATGTTGATATTCTGTTTTTTCCCCTTTTTATATTTCCCGTTTTTAATCCCATCCCCATTGGCTCTTTAGTGTGATGGGTCCCCCCCCCTCCCCCCTCCCCTCCCCCTTCCCTCCCCCCCCTCCCCCACCCACAAAAACGCCCCCCTTTTTCCCCCAAAGCGCTTTTGCCTTGGCAACCCTCCATGGTCTTGGGGGGGGGGAGGGGCCCCTCCCGGCATAAACCAATATCCTCTCCCGATTTGTTTTCTTTCCCTTTTTTTCCCCCTTCCCCCCCCCTTCCCTCTCTCCCTTTTTCTTTATATATATATAGATCAAAATCTATGCATTTACAATCTATAAAAATATATTTAATCACTAGTCATCTATCCTTCTCCTACTTATGAAGTTCTCTTTCTTCTTCTTCTGTTTTTCATATTGTTTCTTCCAGCCCCCTCAGCCTCTGTCCTTTCGTTTATTCCCGAAGTTTTTTCTCTCCTCCTCCTGTTGCTCCTCCCCTGCCCTTCTTCAGTTGCTCCTCCCACTGCTCCTTCTTCCGCTCCCCCAACCGCACCTTCCTCTTCCTTTTCCTCTTGCTGGATCAGTTTAAATTTTCCAGGAGTTGCAATCCTTGTTCAAGAGAATTTATTCTGTAATATTTTCCAGCCCATTGGAATTTCAAAAAAATGGGATATCCCCAGCTGTATCTTATTCCAGCTCTCTGTAGAACTATAATGCAAGGTTTCATTTCCCTTCTCCAATTTATTGTTTCGCGACATAAATCATTATATATTTCCACTGTATTATCTCGATACTTCAATATTCCTGGATTTTTCTAATAGCTCTCATCAAATCATCTTTCTTGTTGAAATTCGAATTTTATAATAAATCCTGGGAGTTATTCCTCTCTTCGCAGCTGACACACGATGAATTCTCTCTATGTCATTTTCCTCCCATAAAATCTCAGGAACAATGCTTTTTAGCCATTTTAAAACTTCCTCTTTCAAGGATTTTTGACTTTGTTGTGGCTGCCCGCAATCCACGAATCCTCACGTTGTTCCTTCTATTCTGATCTTGGAGCTGGATAATTTGTCTCTCTAACAAAGAAATCCTGTCATCATGTTCTGTAGTTTGGTCTGCTATTCCCTTTGGGGTTTTTTTATATCATCCACTTTAAGGTCCAATGCTTTTAACTCCTGTGAATTTTTTCCCGCAATTGCCCCATTTCTGCCCTTATATTAGATGTTATTGTAGTAACAAGAGCTTATTAGATCTTAATAAGCTTGTGTATAAAAATTTTTATCTCTTCACTAGCTCCGTTCGCGGCTTTCTTCGCCCCATTTTAATGACTTTTTCTTTTTAAGTTTAAGTTTATATCTTCAAAGTCTCTAACTAAACGATTATATGTTTTATCTGTTGCCGTAAGTGTTAGAGGGTTTATAAGCCTTCTTTTTTTGTTTAGACGACATATATCTCCAAAAACTGGAGGAAAAAAAACTGTTTTGCTTTCAGTCCGTTTCAGCAATCATTTGCAGTTTAAACAGAGTCCTTTATTTTTGTTCTAGTTGGAGAAGAATCAAAACTAATCCCCTATTTTATCTTACATTCTTTTCCCCCATTATTTAGTTAATTACTCACAGTTATCTTTGTTTTGGAAAGGGCATCTGGGGTTATTTATAGTTGTCTGCTCGGAGAGAAGAATAATTAGCCTCCTTTTGCCATCGCAGGTAGCCCCCCCTTTTTTTTTTTGTTACTTAAACTTTTAAATTTTCCAGCCCGAGGGGATAACCAAAAGCAAGAGCTAGGTCTATAATTTTTTATTAATTTTGGATCACGATCTTCTTTAGGTATTAAGATAAAAGTTGCTTCCTGCCTGGGATCTTGTTACTTTGAAGAATATCATTAATAACTCTTTGTAAAGTGTAAGACAGTTCATCCACAAACATTTTATAATACATAGCCATTAGGTCATCCATCCCCAACACTTTCCCTCTTTTTAATTTTTTAAAAGTTTCCTTTACATCATCTAGAGAAATCATTTCACTCAACAAATTTTAACTCTTTTTAAATTTTAGAAATCTTTCTCTGTTGTAAAATTTTCCCGATGTGGTCCTCAACTAAAATGTGTTTTTGTATAACCTATTAAAATTACTGTAAAACAAGACATTAATTCTTTTTTCTTTTGTTACAATTCTGTTTCCTATTATCAATTCTACAATCATTCTTTTTGATTTTTCCTTCCTCATCCTATAAGCACGCCAATTTCCTGATTTATTTGCATATTCAGAATTTCTTTGTTTAATGAAATCCAACTTTCATTTAATTTCGTATAATAATAGCATATTGAGTTGTTCTTTTAATAAATTTAATTGTTTCATATTTTCATCATTTGAAGGGTGTTTTTCTAACTCAAGTTCTTTCACTCTTCTTTCTTCTTCAATTTTTCCCAATCTTTCTTTTTCCCCCCTTTTCCACTCCACTTTTTTCTGAATAAACAACTCTCTACTAACCACCTTACATGTATCCCAGACAAAGCCAGAATTGACCCCTTTCTCCAAATTTAATTTAAAATGTTCCTTAATGTTCTCTTTACAATCCTTCACTATTTGATCATTTCGTAATAATAATTAATTCAGTCTCCAATAAAATTCTTCCTCCCATCTTTCAATGTCATTTGTACCACGTTATGATCAGACAATGTCTTACTTAGTATGTCTACATTTCCCGCTTTACTTACCAAAATTTTGGATATCTATATCATTTCTATTCTTGAAAATGAATAATGTGTGTCTGAAAAAAAGTGTAACATTTCTTATCTCCCTCCCTAATCCTCTACACATCTATTAACTGCAGTATTTCCACTATATTGAAAAATTCCTTCGCTAGTTTCCCGATTCTCCTTATCTTTCCCCCCGAATATCTATCAATTAATAGGTTCTCTACTCCATTAACATCCCATAATAAATGTTAGTTCTCATAGTCAAATTCTACTATCTTTTCTTTTAATTTTCTAAAAAAAAGTACTTTTCTCCTCAAGTGGGCATAAATTCCAAGAATTAATACTTATTTAATGTAACTTTTACTGCCATGAACCTACCTTTATTATCTGAATACACTAATTTTGGCCTTAAATTTTCCTTTATATATATTACAACTCCATTTTTATTTTTTGAGCTCAAAGAAAAAAAGTTATTTACCTAATCTTCTGTGTTTTAATAAATTACTATATTTTAAAAAAAATTAATTTCTTGCAAACAGATCACATTTGCACTCAATTTCTTTAAATATCGAATTCCTTTTCTTCAAAGCATTAACACCCTTAACATTCCACATAATAAATTTACAGTACAGTCTTTACTCGCCCTCCTTCCTCCATCGGAGTTGCTTAAATCCAAAAGTGGCATTTCTTCTTACTTTTGGTCAGGTGGTTCTTTCTTCAAGCCTTTCTCCCCCTTCCATTTTATCACTTTACTCCAGATCTTGAGGTGCTCCATTAGGCTGAATTCATCTTCTGAAACTTTCTCCTCTGGAGCATCCTCTACATCTTCTGGAATTTCTTTCAACTTCTTCAAAAAATTTTTAGTTTTTTACATGGAATTTATTTTAAATCTATCCCCTTTAAATGTCAAGTTCACTCCTTCTAATTTATCCCAACTGAATTCCATGTTTTTTTCAACTTCTCCACCAAAAACGTGCAGTCTTTTCTCCTTCTTAAAAGTCTCATCAGAATCTCCTTCAGAATAATCATTAGCTTGCCATCTATCATGATTCCTTTGTGATGATGTATATCAAGGATGAAGTCCCTATAATGTTTTGGGGTAGATTTTTCCTTCTTGCAGAGGCTGAGCTCACTCTGTACATTTGATCTATTGCCCTTTCAGTTTTCTCCAAGTCCCACTCCAAGCACTTCACAAGATCTCTAATTATCTTTATCCTAACATTTTCTGTAAGTTTCTCAGGGGTTCCTCTAAAGCGCAACCAAGATTCTTTCCTCTTTTGTTCCACCAAAGCCAAGTGATCCAGTTGCTTCTCCAGTTCCACATTCAGATTTTTAGTCTCTCTTTTAAGTAGTTGAATGTCTCCTTTATTTTCTTTCACTTTTCTTTTACTTCTTTGATGGCTCCATACAATGCATTGAATTTGGTGTTCATATCATCCAAGTGAGTATCCATTTCTTTCCTGAACTCTTTCATCTCTTCCATGAATTTCATTAAATATTGCAGGGCCCCTTCTTCTGTGGATCGTCTTCTATTTTGTAATGCATGCACATCAATAATCTCCTTATTTCTCAGACCAGACATCATTTTCCCTCTCTTTCTTTCTCATTTCTCAACTTCTTACCATTCTTCTTTAAACCCAACTTCCTCATACCTTCTTCCACTTACATTAGCCTTCTCTCTTTTATCTCTTCTGTCTCTTAAACCTTCTTTGTTTCCACTTCTGCCACCTTTTAATTCTTTTCTCCTTTCCTCCTCTTCTTTTTTCCTTCCTTTCCTTCCTCTCTCCTTACTCCTTCTTTCACAACTTCCCAACTTTTGCCTTTTCTCCTTCTTTCTTCTTCCAGCAGTGTCCTTCTTCTGGCAATTCTGGTCTTATCTCTTTTCCCTTTTTCCTCTATTCTTTTCCTTTCACTCTTCTCCTTCACTCTCTTCTTCTTCCAATCTTCCAGTCTTCCTTTTCTTTACTCCTAAGTTTTAATGGGGAAAACTAAGAAAACTAAGAAAATTCCCCTCCAAGTAAAAAATAGGGAGAAAAAAAAGGGAAAAAAGGGAAAAAAGGGAGGGGGAAGGAAAAATATATATCAAGAAGAAAAGATTTTTTGAAGATTTATCAAAAGATTAAAACATTCAAAACATTCAAAAAATTTAAAAGAAGAACAAAAAGTCTGGCACTAACAACCAAAAAGTGTAAACAGAAATAAAGATGTAGAAAAATTTAGTCTATATTGAAATAATATTCAAAAAGAGAGAGAGAGAAGAAGAAGAAGAAGAAGTAAATAATCACAATAACCACTAATTGAAATTCAAGAAATTAATTAATTAATTAATTAAGGATGTCCCTCTCAATCTACTTCAACATTTATTTTATTTTTCCCAAATTTTTACATAGCTACTTTAAATTGTGTCCTTGTTAATGCTTTCCTTGTTCATCAGACTATCAGCCAGCATTTTCAAGGACACGTCAGAGATCCCCGTTGAGTAATTGCCTTGTTCTGCCCCCACACACTAGTGGTTTGCATTTCCAAAGACACTTTCAAGGCAGAAACATAGCAACAGATAATCTCTCAATCAGGCTGCATCTATAGCTACAGTTTCACTTATAAAGCAACAAAGAAAGTGTGTGTGTGTGTGTGTGTGTGTGTGTGTGTAGAGAAAGCACTGGCGGGCATACACCTGAATAATTTGGTTCCAAAAATAGATACGAGCTTTAAATTGTCTTCAAAAACCACAGAGAAAGCAACAGTAACAGCAGAAAATAACTGGGTGGCAAAGGCTATTCAATTATTTACACTCACAGCCACAAAAAGAAAAATAGTAATGAAGTGAATTTATGTGGGGGGGATGTACAAAAGGACCCCAAAAAAGTCAAAATACCAAAAAAACAAAACAAAAACAAAACTAAAGTAAAAAAATAAAAAATAAAGAAATAACACTCATTATGCAACTGCAACTTTATAATAGCTTCTCACCAGTCCAGCACTCCACACTCCATACAAAATCTCCTTTTTAACTTCCGTTATGCAATAGAATCATAGAAATTCAGAGTTGGAAGAGACCACACAGGCCATCCAGTCCAACCCCCTGCCATGCAGGAACACCCTCAAATCAATCCCGACAAATGGCCAACAAGCCTCTGCTTAAAAACCTCCAAGGAAGGAGACTCCACTACACTCCGAGGCAGCACATTCCACTGCCGGACAGCCCTGACTGTCAGGAAGTTCTTCCTGAGGTTCAGGTGGAATCTCCTTTCCTGCAGCTTGAATCCATTGCTCCTTGTCCTGGTCTCTGGAGCGGCAGAAAACAAGTCCCCTCCTTCCTCTACGTGGCATCCCTTCAAATATTTAAACATGGCTATCATGTCCCCTCTTAACCTCCTCTTCTGCAGACTAAACATACCCAGCTCTCTAAGTCTATCCTCATAGGGCATGGCTTCCAGGCCTCTCACCATTTTGGTCGCCCTCCTCTGGACTTGCTCCAGCTTGTCAATATCCTTCTTGAATTGGGGTGCCCAGAACTGGACACAGTATTCAAGATGGGGTCTAACCAAAGCAGAGTAGAGTGGTACCAGTACCTCCCTTGATCTAGACACCATACTCCTATTGATGCAGCCGAGAATTGCATTGGCTTTCTTGGCTGCCGCATCACACTGCTGACTCATGTTCAGCTTGTGATCTATGAAGACTCCTAGATCCCTTTCACACGTACTGCTATCCAGCCACGTGTCCCCCATCCTATATTTGTGGATTCCATTATTTCTGCCTAAGTGTAGGACCTTACATTTCTCTCTGTTGAATTTCATTTTGTTCGCCCTGGCCCAGCTCTCCAATCTATCCAGGTCATTTTGAATTTTGATCCTGTCCTCTGGTGTAAGCAAGATAGTTGCAAAAAAATACACAAAGAATCAAGCAACTCCAGTGAAGAGCAGAACAGATGGGACTTGTCCAATCTTGTCTCCAAATCTATCTACAAGATCAAGAAATTATTGGGATTTTTACCGATTTCAGGAAAGTTTCTTCTAAAGTCAATCACCTTTTTAATCCTCTCTGCTATTAGAGGTTTGGTGGCAGCTAGCTGTAGAAGTGGGGACAAATTTTCTCCATTCAGTTGCAGAGATGGTGGTTTGTCTCCACACACCAGCACTCATAGCTGTGGCTTCACTATCTTCTCTGTCTTCTCAGCGGCAGCTCCAAACTCCTCAAAGAAGTCCCCATGGGGGATCTTAGATTGCACTTATTCCCCCCCTAAAACCACTTCTCTGTAACCTTGAAATTCCAGCCAGAATTCCAAAGCAACTCTGCTCACACTGTCCAAACCGGAAGTCCAGAACCACAAGTGTTTAGAGTGATCATTATATTGAAAAGTACTATAACAGTTCTCCATGGCTTCAAAGCATTTTCATGGCTTTGTGCTCCAGTAATCTCTTCCCTTGAGGGTTCTCTTTTCACTTTTCCTACTTCTTGTTGCTGTGTGCCTTCAAGTCATTTCTGACTTAAGGTGACCCTAAAGCAAACCTATCACTGGGTTTTCTTGGCAGAATTTGTTCACAGGGGGTTTGTCCTTACTTTCACCTGAGGCTGAGAGCAGAGTTGGCAGAGGAAAAAAGGGCCAGAGGGTTCCTGTATCTTTAATGGCTGTTCAGAATCAGGGATTTTAGGAGGTGTTGCTTGTTAGCTAGTTGTGTGAAATGCAGTACCTGCTGAAATTCTCTCTTCTACGTAGCCATTCAAGGTACAGAAACCATCTGGCTATTTTTCTTTGCCAACCCTGGCTGAGAGTGTGTGACTTGCCCCAAGGTCACCCAATGGGTTTCCATGGCCAAGTGGGGATTCAAACTCTGCCCTGCTAGTGTCCTAGCCAAACTGTCAGACCACTACACCACTCTAGCAATCTTCCCTCATTCTGCCTGTAGGTGTATACACAGCCTTATTTTTTCCTGGAACCTGTCCCCCCCCAAAAAAAAACCCCCACATGAAGTATAGAATGATAGAATAGAAAGAAGGGGTGTGATACCAGCTGTGGTGTATGAGATGATGAAAGGCCATTTAAACCTGGCATTTGCTTCACAAAGGGAAGGAATGGAGGAAGACTGCTGGTCAAAAGAGACAGTGTTTAGCAGCCCAGAAAGATTCAGAAGGTCAAAGATCAGAAAGGCATGGGACAAATGAACCTCTGGAACAGAACAGCAGCACCAACTTATTGTCTAAATATTTCCTTTTCTCATTTGTAAAGAGGTCTGAAGCAACAACTGTTTCTAAATGGGATACTTTAAAGATAATTTGAATATTTCTAATGTTTTTAAGAGGCCAATCAAGCCTATTTTGCTCCTTGCTCATTAAGGGAAATTGATCTAAGTGGACTTGATTTGTTTTTGTTTTCTTTGCGTGACCTCTGCTGGAATGTGGTAGGAGTGCAGTAGCTCCAGCCAGTAAGGCAGCTCTATTGCTTTGGATTTTGCTCTTGCTTATCATCATGAGCAGCCCAATTGAGCCTAATGCTATTCCCTGCCCATGACCACCCATTGACTTTTGTCCCCAAAAAGAGTGACATTTGTCCAGGAAATGCCATCAGTTTAAAGCCCTCCTGATCAGGTTCATCAGACTCTTAGCAAAAATTTTTCCTGCCAACTGCTATGGGGAACAGTCCATCATTTACCAAAAGCACATCTGCATGAAACTTCAGACTGTGGCCCAAGAAGACATGAGCCATTCCATGTACTGAATCTTCAAGGTCACCTGCACATTCTCTCAGAACTGACACTGCTGCTCTTGTTCCTGTTACTTGTTATCACTGATAACTTATATAGCTCTGAAATGATTCTGTAGCTCCAAACTCATAGAATGATACCTGGTTTTTCTACTTCTATGTGTCACATTCGTCCAAATGTGTACTTCCTGTCCTTGGGAAGTGATTGCCTCCTTAGAGAGATTTCCTGTGTGTTCCTCATCCAGGACAGTCTGCTCCACTCTATCCAAGAAGGTTTCATGCTTGCTAATACGCTGAAGAACAGATATACAGACCTCTAGTTCCTGGAAATTCTCTTACAAGTGCAACCAACTTGCACTTGCTGCAGGTATAGCCACCCACATTCCCTGGCAAGAACACAAACATACTGTATTTGCTGGCATATAAAACTCACTCCCCCCCCCAAAAAAAAGACTGTTTGAAAATGGGGTATGTCTTATATGCTTGCAAATAGTATTTGCCAGTGTATAAATGGGGTGCATCTTATACGCTGGCAAATATGGTACCCTAGCTTTCACAGGTGACTGCAGCAGTTACCTTACTATCTGTTTTCAGTAGTCTTATGTAGGTACATGAAGCAATGCCTAGGATTTTAGTCAGAGCTTGGTGTGTGGGATATTTTTGGGGGGGGGGCATGGAGACATCCAAAGGTCTCTGAGTCTCCCTCCCACCAACATGGTCAGCTGACTGAAGGATACATGGAGTTGTACTCTGAAAATAGATGCCTTTTCCAAGCTCTCTTTCCAGAGAGTCCTGTGTCTGGATGTGCCTTAGAAATCATAACTATGATTTCATGAAAAAGAAAGGGGCAGCTGCCTTCCCTCAGGGCTCTCACCATTGACAGACAGATGGAAAGACTCCAGGACTGTGTTTAAGGGGTGTGTGTATGTGTGTGGGGGGGTATCATTGGCAGGTAGGTAATTATTAGTTTTTCCAACATGCAAATCCTTGCAGGTCCTTACTTTCCCTATCCTCTACCCTTAAATGTGGAATTAATAGGTATGAATAATAGGTACCTACAAGCCCTGTGGGTACCTGTGCCATCTGTGTATCTCCTTTAGCTTACTCCTAAGTAAGTCCACAAAGGCTAGATGTCACGTAGGCTTTATGAGTATCACTCTCTTAATAAGATATTCACTCTCTTAAAACTTCTTTGTGCTTTATCATTTTGAGCACATCTACCTGAGAATCCCTGAGGAGGCTCAACTATGGAGGAGTCTTGGTGGTCCAATCATGACAGATCATTTGTGGGGGGCGGTCCGTGGAGAGATACTTACTTTATGCAGCCTGAGATCTGCAGGGGGGGGAGAAGCAGGTGGAAGTGTGGCTGGTGGCTTCTCTCCCCACCCCAAGATTTCACTGCAAGTGCAGTGGACAACTGGGAATGTTGCTCTTTGGTGAATCTTGTGTGCATGTGTCTTCAAGTCAAGTGTGGCAACCCTGTGAATTTCATAGGGTTTTCTTAGGCAGTTAATACTCAGAGATTGTTTTGCTAGTTCCTTCTTCTGAAATATAGACCAAAGCACTTGGTCTTTGTGGGTGGTCTCCCATTCAATTACCAGCTAGGGCTAAGCCTGCTTAGCTTTCAAGATCAGATGGGATCTGGTGCATTCAGGGTATTTACTGTCCTCTTTAAGTTGAGTGCTGAAAGGTTGAAGTTTTATATTTTCTGTGTTTACATTTCCTTGGTAATTTTTGCCTCTGCCTTTTCATTGGAGCTGCATGTTGTCACAATGGTAGAAGTTTGGGGACTGAAAGAAAATCTCATTGGGGGCAAGGAATCCTTATTTGGGAGGCATGACCTCATTTTGCCACTCTCAGAGGTGCCCCACTGAACCTCACTATGATTCTGAGCCAATCTGTATTTTCCTCATCTCCTGCTAAAACAGTTGGGAAAATAGCAATCTACATTGGAATTGCTAGGAAAGTAGTCTGGATAAAACTTTTACTGTAATGGAGACTATAGTCTGTTCTGTGTCTGACAGGTGAGTCCCATCAGCTGGGCAAGGGGAGAAGGTGCCCTGTCAGCAGTCTGCACACAGAAAGTGCTCAAGGACCAGCTGCAACATGAGGCTCCTGGATGATTCATGTGTGATACCTATTGTGTGGAAATGTAGGTATATTTAGTAATTGTCAATGCATTGTCCTAAAGGTATCAGAAGAGTTACCTGAGAACATAAAAAAATGCAGGAGAATGAATCTTCTGATACCGAAGAGGAATTTGAAGATGTTCCCAATGTCGAGCCGGAAAATAAGCCAGAGGAGAGATGCAACAGGAGTGGACATTCTGGGATAGAAGAAGTACAGGGTAAGTGAGTTTTCTCTCTGCTGAATAAAAACTACATAAGTTGAGATGCTGGACTTCTGTTGAAGGGCAGCTAAAGTTCCATGCAGATATGGGAATAAAAACATGCAGTCCATGCAGGAAATCCCATAAAAATATGAATGTATGTTTAAGAATTTGATCCTTCTTATGTTGCCCTAAACACTAAAGTTGGTATAAGAAGACCTCTGTGTTGTGACAGTGCAAAACTGAATTATGAAGATCAGTCTTGTACGTTATTTCCTTGTGCCTTCAAGTTGCTTGTCAATTCATGTCAACACCATTTATTTCACAGAGTTTACTTAGGTCAAAAATACTCGAAGGTAACTTTAATGGTTCTTTCCTCTGAAATGTACCCTACAGCATATGGTATTCTTTGGCAGGCTCTCATCCAAGTACTAATGAGGGCTGACCTTGCTTAGGTTCCAAGTTCAGACAGGATCTGGTGCCCTTATGGTATTTAGGCCCAAAAGTATAGTACTTCCTATTGAAACCCACTTTTGCAACAGCCACCTATAAATCAAAAGATGTTTTAAATAAGAATGTACACCAGCTATAATTTCCTCAGCTGCTGATAAAACAGTTAAGAGAACATCAAACTCCATTTTTTAGGATTTCTAGGATGGGGTCTGGATAAAACTGTTACTGTAAAGGAGACTGCAGTCTGTTCTGTCTCTGCTCCCCCCATATGGGATCTGGTGTCTTTATGGTATTCAGTTCCCTAAGTACAGCCCTTCTCATTAAAAGCCACTTTTGCAACAGCCATTTGAAAGTCAAGAGAGGTTTAAATAAAAATGTGTGCCAGTGGAAAGAGAGCAAAGAGGGAGACAACCTTGGCTCCTGTGGAAGGAATTTCCATAGCCTTGGGGACACCACCAAGAAGACCTTCTTTCGCATTCCTACCAAAGGTTGTAGGATCAAAAGCAGCTCCTCCCCTAAAGACCTGGGAGCCTGAACAATCTCCAATGGGAAGAGAGCCTGGATCCAAGCTGTGGAGGGTTTTCTAGGTCATAATCATCCTTCTGAATAGTGCTTAGGAACAGACTGGCCACCATAGAAGCTGTGTAGCAAGGTGTTTTACGTTGGCTGCATTCAAGTCCACTGGACATGCTGGCTGCAGTTCTTGGGACCAAGTGAAGTTTCCAAACATTCTTCAAGGGCAGCCCCATGGAGAGTGTATCAGAGTCATTTAGATAGGAAGGAATTATGGAAAGTATCACACCAATGGCTCAGCCATTTCTAGGAGTGAGTGCAGTAGGCACACTGGTTTTAATTGTGCAAAGCAACGCTGCAAAAACCTGAGTGTCTAGATTGAGGGCCGAATTCAGGTATACACCTAAGCTAATGGTCTGTGTCTACAAGGGGAGTGTGACAACTCCCCACTTATCCTGCAGAGTCTGAATCCTTTTCCTTTATCTGTCTTTTGATTGAGATGGACTATTTCCCTGTTCAAGGATATGGTGCACATAGGGAAAGGGCAATAGCAGACGTCAACAACTGGCTCCGCACGCGGTGCCGCCAGCAGCGGTTTGCGTTTTTGGAACATGGCCTGAATTTCCATGAACATGGGCTTCTGGCAAGGAATGGAATGCACCTCACAAAACTGGGCAGGAATGTTTTTGCAAACAGTCTCGCAAGGAGGATTAAGAGGTCTTTAAATCAAGTTCTGCTGGGGAGGGAGACAATATTATTTAGGGCAAGGACTCGGCGAGCACAGGGGGAAAAGGCCCAAATGATATTGGACAAGTAGTACAAGCGGCCAATGATGGGAGGAGTAGAAACAATAGTACGGGACTTGCAGGAAGGGCCCGGGGACTTAAGTGTCTCTACACTAATGCACAGAGTATGGGAAACAAGCAGGACGAACTTGAACTCCTAGTACAACAAAATAAATATGATTTGATAGGCATCACTGAGACCTGGTGGGATGAGTCTCATGATTGGAATATAGGAATAGAGGGGTATAGCCTATTTTGTAAAAATAGACCAAACAAGAAAGGAGGAGGAGGAGTCTTGAATGTCAAGGATGTTTTCACCTGTGAAGAGATCTGGGACTTAAACCCAGAACGCCAGGTTGAGAGCATCTGGGTAAGAATTAAGGCAGCGAGAAACAATAGGGATATTCTGGTGGGGGTTTACTACAGACCTCCAACCCAGGCTGAGGACTTGGATGATGCCTTCCTCAACCAAATGACTGCACATTCAAAGAGGAGAGATACAGTAATTATAGGAGATTTCAATTACCCGGATATATGCTGGCAGTCAAACTCTGCCAAGACAGCAAGGTCCAGCAAGTTTCTTGCTTGTCTTGCAGACAACTTCATGGTCCAGAAGGTGGAAGAGGCCACAAGGGGATCAAATATTCTAGATCTGATCCTGACCAACAGGGATGACCTTGTTAATGAGGTAGAAGTGTTTGGTTCTTTAGGGGGCAGTGACTATGCCCTATTGGAATTTGACATTCAGTGGGAAGGAGAAGATAAGTGTAGCCAGGCACTCATCTTAGATTTTAAAAAAGCAGACTTCTGTAAACTTAGGGAGCTGCTGGCTGGAATTCCATGGTCAAGAATAGTGAAAGGGAAAGGAGTTCAGGAGGCATGGGAGTTCCTTAAAAGGGAGATACTGAAGGCACAGTCTAAAACTGTGTCAATAAGGAGGAAAAATGGAGGGCATCTGAAGAAACCAGAATGGTTGACTAAAGAACTCTCAGCTGAGCTAAGTGTTAAGAGAAACATGTATAGGAAATGGAAGAAGGGGGAAACCACCAAAGAAGAATTTAAGCAAGTAGCCAGGAGATGTAGGGAGGAGGTTAGAAAGGATAAAGCACAGAACGAACTTAGGCTAGCCAGAGACATTAAAAACAATAAAAAGAACTTTTTAAAATATATCCACAGCAAAAGGAAAAAGAAGGAGACGAAAGGGTCGCTGCACAGAGAAGATGGCGAATTACTCACAGGGGGAAGAAAAAAGGCAGAACTACTTAACACCATCTTTGCCTCAGTTTTTTCCCAGAAGGATACAAGCACTCAATCTGGCGGTTGGGGAGCAGGGGAGGAAGCAGGGGAAATGAGGCACATGATAGGTAGAGAGGTGGTACAGGAATACCTGGCCACACTGGATGAATTCAAGTCTCCAGGGCCAGATGAATTGCATCCTAGGATATTAAAAGAGCTGGCAGAGGTCATTTCGGAACCGCTTGCTATAATCTTTGAGAAATCTTGGAGGACGGGAGAAGTTCCAGGAGACTGGAAGAGAGCAAATGTTGTCCCCATCTTCAAGAAGGGAAAAAAAGAGGACCCAAATATTTATCGCCCAGTCAGCTTGACATCAGTACCCAGAAAGATCCTGGAGCAGATCATTAAGCAGTCAGTTTCTAATCACTTGGAAAGCAATGCGGTAATCACAAGAAGTCAACATGGATTTCTCAAAAATTAGTCATGCCAGATTAATCTTATCTCTTTTTATGATAGAGTTATTAGCTTGATAGATGAAGGGAATGCTGTGGATGTAGCATATCTCGATTTCAATAAGGCCTTTGACAAAGTTCACCATGACATTCTTGCAATGAAGCTGGTAAAATGTGGGCTGGACAAGGCTACTGTTAGTTGGATTTGTAATTGGTTGGCCGACCGAACCCAAAGGGTGATCATGAATGGCTGCTTTTCATCCTGGAGAGAAGTGACTAGCGGGGTGCCACAGGGTTCTGTCCTAGGCCCAGTGCTATTCAATATTTTTATCAACGACTTGGATGAAGGAATAGAGGGCATGCTCATCAAATTTGCAGATGACACCAAATTGGAAGGGGTTGCTAATACTCCAGAGGACAGGATCAAAATTCAAAATGACCTGGATAGATTGGAGAGCTGGGCCAAGGCGAACAAAATGAAATTCAACAGAGAGAAGTGTAAGGTCCTACACTTAGGTAGAAAAAATGGAATACAGAAATATAGGATGGAGGAGACATGGCTGGATAGCAGTATGTGTGAAAGGGATCTAGGAGTCTTCATAGACCACAAGCTGAACATGAGTCAGCAGTGTGATGCTGGGTAGAACTGTTATTGTTAAGGAGACTGCAGTCTGTTCTATCTGTGTTCCCCATATGGGATCTGTTGTCTTTATGGTATTTAGTCTCATAAGTACAGCCCTTCCCATTAAAAACCACTTTGGCAACAGCTATTTAAAAGTCAAAAGATAATGTGTGCCAGTGGAAAGAAATCAAAGAGGGAGCCAACCTTGACTCCTTTGGAAGGAGCTTCTAAGACTATGAGCCTCTTCGGAGAAGATCCGCTTTGGAATTCCTACAAAGGTCGTAGGAGCAACAGAAGCTCCTAAAAGTCTAAGAGGCTGGATCCAAGCTGCAGAAGGTTTTCTAGGTCATAGCCATCCCTTTGAAGAGTGCTTGGAAACAGACTGGCTGCCACTGGAGCTCTTGTAGCAAGGGGTGTTATTAACATACATCCAGTTCCATTTGACATGCTGGTTGCAACTCTGGGGATCGGCTGAAGTTTCCAAATATCCTTGAGGGGCAAACCCATGGAGAGTGTAAGAGTCATCCAGATAGGAAGGAACTAAGACAGATGCCTCATGGCTAGATAAGATATTTCTAGGAAGAAGTGCAGTAGGCACACTAGTTTTAATTGTGCAAAGCAACATTGCAGAAACCTGAGCATCCAGATTGAGGACCGAATCCAGGTATACATCTAAGCTAAATGTCTGTGTCTACAAGGGGAGTGTGACCCCTTCCCCCATCCTGCTGAGGCTGAATCCTTTTCTTTGATCTGCCTTTAGACTGAGCTGAAATATCTCTGACTTCTCTGGATCCAGCTTCAGTTTCTTCACCTGTTCCACATGTACACTCTCATCACAAGATGTAGGTTTGAACCTCTGTTAGTCGCAGTACTTGGAAAGAATGTTAAAGTTTCTCCACCTTTCTAATGTATTTGCATTTTCTAGTGTGAGCCATTCAAAATTATTCATACCTGGAAGTCTTATATCTTGGTGTTTGCATTCCCCTGGTAATTTTCCTTCTGCCTTTTCACTGGAGTTTTAAGTTGTCACAATGCTAGAAGTTTGAGGACTGAAGAAAAATCTCATTTGGGCCAAGGCATCCTTATTTGGGGGCATGTCCTCATTTTGCCCCTCCCACAGCTATCCAACTGCACCCTACTGTGATGCTGAAACATTGTGATGGTTTCCTCTCCCCCTGCTAAAACAATTGGGAAAACACCAATCTATTGTGGTATTGGTAGGAGGGGCTCTAGGTAAAATTGTTACTTTAAGAGACATTGCAGGCTATTCCATGTTTGACAGGTGAGGCCAATCAGCTGGGCAGGGAGAGAGAGTGAGTGGGTCCCCCAGGTTGCCCTGCTAGCAGTCTGCACACAGAAAGTGCTCCAGGGCCAGCTACATTATGGGGTTTCTGGGTGGTTCATGTGTGACACTTATTGTTTGGAAATGTGGGTATATTTAATAATTGTTGATGCCTTTCTCCAAAGGATGCCAGAAGGATCATGTGGAAGAAAAATCTTTATTATCAACCAGCATCGCCCATTTCACACCCACTCCTTTTTAGCAATCCAGACATGAACTTCAAGATGCTTGGAATAGAAATCTGGGAAATGAGTCAGAGAAGAGATGCAACAGCAGTGATCACCCTAGGATAGGAAAAGAATGTGGTAAGCTAGTTTTCTCTCTGCTGAATAAAAACTATGTAGGTTGAGTTGCTGGCCTTCAATTTGAAGGACACCCAAAATCCCATGAAGATGTGAGGGTAAAAACATGCCAGCTAGTCAGTAAACCTCATAAGACTGTTGATGTACTTCCAAGAATTTGGTCCTTCTTATGTTGCCTTCAACAATACAGTTCATGATAAGAAGATATATCTGTTCTGACATTGCAAAATTGTACTGTGAAGATCAGTCTTGTATATTATTTCCTTGTGCCTTCAAGTTGCCTGTCAGTTCATGGTGACTTCATTTATTTCATAAGGTTTTCTTAGGAAAGGAATACTCAAGAGAGGTTTTGCCAGTTTCTTCTTCTGAAATATGACCTACAGCCCATGGTATTAATTGGAGGCTCTCATCCAAGTACTAACCAGGGCTGATCCTGCTTAGGTTCCAAGATCAGATATGATCTGGTGACTTTATGTTTTTTAGTCCCTAAGTACAATACTTCTCCTCAAAAACGACTTTTGCAACAGTATTTAAAAATCAAAATATGGTTTAAATAAAAATAAAAATATCCAGTGGAAAAAGAACAAAGAGGGAGCACAGCTTGGATCCTGTAGGATGAATTCCATAGCATAGGAGGCCCGACCAAGAAGACCCCCTCACACGCTATTTTCAAAAGCAGTAGTAGGAAGAGAAGCACCTCCTCTGTAATTCTGAAAACTTGATGAGGCTTCTTTTAGAAAAGACCCGGGATCCAAGCTGCAGAGATTTTGCTGGATCATAAGCATTTCTTTGAATTGTACTTGGAAACAGACTGGCTGGTAGTGGAGCTGTTGTAGGAAGAGTTTGTATGCTGGCTGCATCTAGGTCCATTTGACATGATGGCTGCAGTTCTTGGGACCAGGTGAAGTTTCCAAATATCCTTGAAGGGCAGGCCTGTGGAAGGTGTATTAGGGCTTTTCCACACTTTGGTGGGGAAATGGGGCAGTCCGTTACTCACTGGACTGGCACGCTTCCCCCCAACGATCCACAATGGTCCAGAGCAGCTCGCGCCTGCAGTACACACTCTCCGGCGACAAAAATGGAGGCTTCCGGTTGGCGGAGGCTCTCCACCAACCGGAGAAGGTCACCAGCTGGAAGCCCGCCCCCGGAAGATCTGCAGACTCATGCTGGTGCGAGCCTGTAGATCTATACTTTAGCAGAGCGATGGACTGGGGTGCGCCGCCTTATTGAAAGTCCTCTTTTAATCGGTCTTTCAATAGCACGGGCAACCACCAGTTCTGGGCGTTCCGGAGTGGGCTGAAGTCCAGACAAACAGTAAGTAGTCTGAACCCAGTTCGCCCCCAAATGTGAACATCCTCGCTGGAGGACGCGCCGCCCCGTTTCAAAAATAAAATGCGGAAAAGGCCTTAAGAGTCATCTGGATAGGAAGAAACTAAGGCATGTGTCAAACAGCCAAATCAGACATTTCTAGGAAGGAGTGCACTAGGCACAGTGGTTTTAATTGTGCAAAGTTAACATTGCAGAAACCTGAGCATCCAGATAGAGGACTGAAGCCAGGTATACACTCAAGCTATGGCTGTCTACAAGGGGAGTGTGACCCCCGTCCTGCTGAGGCTGAATCCTTTTCCTTGATTTGCCTTTTGACTGAGCTTTGGTATCTCTGTCTTCTCTGGATTCAGCTTTGGTTTCTTTACCTCATCCTCTTCCCCATAGACACTCCCATCACAGGATGCAAGTTTAAACCTCTGTTTCCTCTGCCCCCTTACTTGCAAGGGATGTTAAAACCTGGAGAGGCCCCTATGGGAAGATTGCCTGGATCCATGCTGCAAAGAGTTTCCTACATCGTAATGATCACTTTGAATTGTGCTTGGAAACAGACTGGCCATCATTGGAGCTGTTGTAGGAAGGGGTGGTACATTGGCTGCATCCAGCTCCATTTGACATGCCGGCTGATACCCCCAAAAGTGGGTCACCCCTTGAGGTCCTCCAGAAATACCTTCATTAAGTGTAAGAATGGGGAATTCATTAACTCAAATTGGGAGGCTTGCAAGTGGTGCAGTAACTAGCAGAATCTTTTCACCAGTCTCTACAGGTCCTTGCAAGAAATCAGCAGAAGACTCAAAAGTAAACTAAAACATGTTTATTGAGGGGAATTCAATTACATACACACACAAGATTGAAAGATTCACTCACTCACACAAAAGCTTACCAAAGGAAAGTGAAGAATGAGGTAATAGCAAACCAGAGGTGGATTATAATAACCATTCCAGAAGAGTAGTGAAGAAACAACAACATGGCTTAGGATGGCACCTAAGGGCAGTAAAATAGGAGTTCAGAGCACATAGTGGGGTTCAGCGTTTTAGGTACTACCAAGAACTGCAGAGTCTTCAGGGCTTAAATACCCTTTCTGTACTTTGAAGTGAAGCTTTCTGGCAAAGCTCAACATTTTCTCACAGAACTAACTGACAGGAGATTGTTTTAACATCAAGTTGACAGAATTGTAGACTTTTGATGTTCAGACTAATAAGGGAAGTGTTTTGTGCAAGAACCCAAAAGTAACAGTGTTTGATCAAAAAAATGGTCTCTGGTTGTAAATATTTCTGCTAGCAAAGAGAGAATAGCTTGTGCCCCTTTAATCTGAGGGCTCAGATGTAAATGTCTCTCTGACCAAGCAAACAGTGGAGTTTGCAACAAATATTCCTAGAGTGTAGGAGATAGAGAGTTAATGGCTTCTATTAACTGGGCAGGCAGGGAGAATAAAGACATGGGTGCAAAAAGGAAGAAGTAATGGAAAATATGCCAATTCACTCTTCCATGGGAACACTGAAAACTTTTCATCTCTGCAATGTCGAAAATTTGGTAGCACTTGAAAGCTTCTGGTATGACTTAGCTAAGCCTGTGAAGGGTCTCATAACCTATTTATCTGACCAATTTGCCTCTTATTCAGCCTGGCTTCTAGCCATAGCAGTGTATGATTTGTATCAATTAAGCATATGAAATGTGGGGGCTCCACAGCCACTAACAATCCACACCCCAGAAATGGATCTCTGGGGTGAAGGCACAGCATTTCATTTTTTTCCAGGAAGGTACCATGCACCTTTGGATCCATTGATCTATGTAGGATGGGGGGATGCAGAGCAGAACACATGGGATTAAAGGTTAGGGTGAAAAGCTACCTCCCTTCTATTAATCCCTGCCACCTGGTAGCTTGGTTGATGTTGATTTGGCAATAATGGATCCAATTCAGCAAAAATGTTTCCTGGGAAAAAAGAAAGAAAATGAAAGGTTAAGGAAAGAGCATCTAACAACACACATACTGTGATAACAATACAAAATACAAATCTCACTTTAGCAATTAGGACTTCAAATTCACATATAGTACAAACAGAGTAATATGCAAATAAAGTAGTAGCAATGTTCATGTGGAAATGCTTCATCAATAAAGACACAGGGAAAAAAGTTCAACTTAGCAAAGTCTGTTGGTTCTGAGTTTAAGCAGAACACCTGGTTATAGGTATACCACATTCCATAAATCCTAGAAGGTCGGCCTTAAACCAAAAGCATGGGCATAATGAGTAAGAAAGAGGGAGAGAGAAACAGGGCATCTAAACACATAAATACATTGTGCACACGCACACACACACATGGGTCCCACTCCAGCAATTGAAGCGGAAATCACTGAAAATACATCACATGCATATATAGCAACAATTAAAGGCAAATACAGCAGCGATTAAAGGCAACGATCTGGCTGTCTAGGCTTCAGTGAAGGCAAAAGTCCATTTGACAAATTATCGAAATTCAAGCCATGGTGTGGCAGCAGATGCAGAAGAATCTCATACGTTAGGGTAGAGAGAGGAGATTCATTTCCAGAATCTAAGACAGTTCACAGGCAAGGGTCCCTTGTGCATCAGAGAGGTAGAGGAGGTGCTTAGAGTTTATGAAAGGCAGTCCTTTGCATATTTGGAGAGATGGAGTGAGGAATCCACTCCACCAAGCATCTGAAAAATTCATGTCGAATAGCTTCAAAGGTGTGAAGTGGGAGATTCACCCCCCCCCACACACACACACTTTGTATCCAAGATTAAGCAAAGTGTTTTGGCAGGCTGAAACAATAGTCTTGGGTTTTTCTCAGGGTGAAAAAAACTGTCATAGTGTGTAAAGACAGACTCAGCAGTAGGTGGTTCTCAGTTGGCTGGCTGATTAGCTGACAGTTTATAAGTGGAAGGAATTCCTGAATTGTGGAGGAAGTTTAGCCAGGTATAGGACAGTATGTTGTGCTTTGGCATGTTCATCCTCTAATGTGATCACCCTATCCTGAGAGTGCCTGAATCTGAATAGAAGCATTTTCCAATTTAGTGTGGGTCTCATGCACAACAGATGAAAAAACTGATTTGTCTGCTAATGGGGTACCATTTTGGCTCTGTAGTGTGTCCAGTTTCCTTGCTTGCCTCTCAGTCTTGCTAGTGAGTTCCTCAGTGGTATTTGTAGCTTTACTCAGCACTAACCAGAATCCCCATGCTGCTATTGTGTCCTTGGATGGGCCAAAACTCAATTTTTCTTTGCACTGAGTGCTAAATGCAGCACACAGCATTTGAAGTGGGTCTGCTGTTTTGAACACCCCTTCTTTCCATGGGTTTCTACCCTTGCTGGAAATCTATTTTTCCAGTTTAACCATCTTTAAGCATCTTTGCTACCTTAAAATTATGACTCACTCCTTCATGTGTTCTACAAACCTCCTGCAGTTTTATGTCCAAAGATGTCTTCTTCTCTAAAAGTCTCTGCAATTTCTCCATTCTGTTTTGCTCTGTAAGCATTTTGCCAATCATCAATTTCACATAAAACTTCAAAACTTAAAGTGCAAAAGTGCTTCTCCAGAACACTCCAGTAATGCCACTGTGGCTTCAAAAGTGCAAAGAAGTGTTGTAAAATAGAAATTCAGAAGACAAATGGATAATAAAAATAATTCTTTTATCAGTTCTATTTAAAGGGGAAAATAGCAAACATAGGTATTTATATAAAGTCAATATACAAAAGAGAAAATGTAGTCAAAAAAAGTTAAAATGAACATGAGCAATATAGGCAAAATACCACAATAAAGCAGGACCAAACAAGATAATATACAAATGGCAACAGCAGAGCTGAACTGATAAGCTCACTAAATGAACACTACTCTTATAGAGCCTTGACAACTGCTTCCAACAGCATTAGCAGCTGAAGGTCCTCTATATCACCAATGCACCAATTAACCCCATAATGACTGGAGTTGTAAGTCTTGTATTTCCAACAAGAAGTTCCTCTTAAATGTCCCTGCAATCCAACTAGATCTGCCAATTAGAATTTCAAAAACAATCATACAAGAGTGCCGTCTTAATATGCTTGCATGCATACAAATTTCAAACAAAGTGGAAGACGCCCACACACACTTCTTCACAATACAAATTTCAAACTAAATCGAGGACACAAGCACACAAGTTCTTCCAGCCAGCATGCTCTAGGTACTCAGGGACAGGAGGATCTCATGAAATCCTATTGGGGAATTCCCTAGTGCCTGCCACACAGGGAGCTGCTAAGGGGGGAAATGAACTCACTGGAACTTGTCATTGCTTGGCCAGGCAATGGAGTATGAAGGATTAGGATCCTAACTGAGTCCAGATTTTACTTTTTCAGACTAAGGGGCACCTTCCTCTGAGTCCAGGTAAAGCATTTAAACCTGGGGTCAGTGGCCAACACAGATAAGAGCACACTGCCCAAACTAGCTGGTTTTTCAGACTGAGGGAGCCCTTCCTCCAAGTCCAGGTAAAGCACATAAACTGAGGGCAGTCATTCCAGCACACAACAACACACTGCCCAAACTAACAAAAGGCTCTGGGGCTTACTACCCACCCTACTGACTTTCCTAGCCAAAAAAAAAAATTAAAAGGACAGTGACCTGAAATGGCATCTGACAGCATTCAGCTTGCAAAATGAAGTTATTGAGGTTCTGCTTCTTATACTCTCATAACTTTATGTGCTAATGTCATGTGGTATGTGTGTTTTCGTGAACTGCAAATCCCTAGCACTTTGGGTAGACACAGACCGACAAAAAAAGGAACAGATCAGCAACTCAGGGTAGCCCTTATGATTCAATCACACAAATTTGCACACAAATGTGTTCCTAATAGAATTTGTCTGGAGTTCCTACAAATTTCCTATGTCTACTTTCCTAAACTGCATGTATCGACTCATGAGACAGGAAAAAAAGGGTGCTGCCCATGCGTTCTCCACCAGACTTATTACTCCAAAAGTGACTAAACCCTTGAGGTCCTCCAGCAGTACCCACAATTCAGTGTAAAAATGGGGAATTAATTGGTTCTAATAAAGGGTGCTTTAAAGGTGGGTTAACTAGCAAGATCTTTTCACCAATGTTTATGGGGTCCTTGCAAGAAAACCAGCCAGAGATTCAAAAGTAAAATAAATATGTGTTTATTGAGGGGAATTCATTCACACATGCACACAAAATTCAAGCAGTAATGCACTCACACAAGAGCTAATTGAAAAAAAAAGAAAGGAAATTTAGACAAAGACATAGGGAGCAGGTTATAATTACCAGTCTAGAAGAGTAGTGAAGTCACTTATACTTTCATCTAAACATAGAAGAAATTGGGATTCAGAGTGACCTAGTGGACTCAGCATTTTAGGCACCGCATCGAGATGCCCAAAATCTGGGACATTTTTACCCAAAAACCATGCCTAGAAGGCAAAGGGTGTAAATGGCTCTCTGCCTGAGCAAACAAAGGAGTTTTCAGAGTGGAAAAAGGTAGCTAGAATGAGTTGATGGTCTTAATGTGTGAGGGAAATTTTCTGATGGTTTTAATGTATAGGTGGCAAGGACTGATTTGATAGCTCTGTGTCATCTGGGCATGTTACCCTCTTTGCCTAATCCTGTCCCAGGGTTTACAACGTTGATATAAATTAATCTAACCCACCAGAGAGGTCACTCGGATGTGCACATAGGCAATAAAACGGTCGTACAATCTAAAAGGAGAAAAAAAAAACCAGACCAGGCCAGTAAATATCCCCAGTCATGTAGCAACAGAAAGATCTCATGTTATATCACCCTGGTGGACAATGATCTTTAAAGTGTTGGGCACTGGAAGTAATAAACCTTATCAAACCCCCTCCAGATGCTCACACCACAGCCTCAAAGTGGAGGAAGATCCTGTTATTTAGATGATATTCTGATATCAGAGAAATGCCAGGTGTGGAGATGTCTTGCCCTGTTTGTTTTCCCTGGGAAAAAGGATTTGCCTTCAAAGTTAATTTTTCCTACAAATAGTCCATGTTTTAAGGCTAGAGAGGACAGAAAAACATGGGATACAGAAAACAAAAGGATGCAAGAGGAGAGAAGGTGATTCAATGCTGTGGTCCCTGCCTCTCTAACAGAAGACTTCAGGAGAAGTGCAGTATATTCACTATCCTATTTTCACTTTCTAAGTCTGTTAGCCCTTGAATGAGTGTGGGTGTGTATGAGCTTAAGTACAAACTATTGTTAGTCAATAAAGCTATTCATTGAATCTCTTTGTGTGATTTCTGACTGGGCCTGACTCCGTAAACATTGGGTTAAAAAGATCCTAATTACCCTGTCCTCTTTGCATGACTAAAGCAGTGCTCAGAGCTAATTTTTCCCCACAAGAGATGATTTTGACAGCTTTTGGGAATCCTTTAAAGGAGTCCTAAGCAAGCAGGGTAACAGGCAGGAAAGGAATTAATGGATGAGGTTCTGAAAGAGAAAGATAACAAGATAGAATAATCATCATTTTCCTTGTGAACATTGAAGGCTTACTGTTTCAGTGGAGGCTAGCTGCAAGTTCATTATCATCTGAAAGCTTTTGGTATCTTTTTCTGGCTATGACATGGCTACCTAGAGGGGATTTCTGACTATTTTGCATGGCATATGTTGAGCAAGTATTTTTTCTTTTACTCAGCTGGCCTTTCAGTCAAATCAGGATCATAGAATCATAGAAATCTAGAGTTGGAAGAGACCACACAGGCCATCCAGTCCAACCCTCTGCCATGCAGGAACACCCTCAAAGCACTCCCGACAGATGGCCATCTAGCCTCTGCTTAAAAACCTCCAAGGAAGGAGACTCCACTACACTCCGAGGCAGCAGATTCCACTGCCAGACAGCCCTGATTGTCAGGAAGTTCTTCCTGAGCTTCAGGTGGAATCTCCCTCCTGCAGCTTGAATCCATTGCTCCTTGTCCTGGTCTCTGGAGCAGCAGAAAACAAGCCCTCTCCTTCCTCTACATGGCTTCCCTTCAAATATTTAAACATGTCTGTCATGTCTCCTCTTAACCTTCTCGTCTGCAGACTAAACATACCCAGCTCTCTAAGTCTATCCTCATAGGGCATGGCTTCCAGGCCTCTCACCATTTTGGTCGCCCTCCTCTGGACTTGCTCCAGCTTGTCAATATCCTTCTTGAATTGGGGTGCCCAGAACTGGACACAGTATTCAAGCTGAGGTCTAACCAAAGCAGAGTAGAGTGGTACCAGTACCTCCCTCGATCTAGACACCATACTCCTATTGATGCAGCCGAGAATTACATTGGCTTTCTTGGCTGCCGCACCACACTGCTGACTCATGTTCAGCTTGTGGTCTATGAAGACTCCTAGATCCCTTTCACACGTACTGCTATCCAGCCATGTGTCCCCCATCCTATATTTCTGTATTCCATTTTTTCTACCTAAGTGTAGGACCTTACACTTCTCTCTGTTGAATTTCATTTTGTTCGCCTCGGCCCAGCTCTCCAATCTATCCAGGTCATTTAGAATTTTGATCCTGTCCTCTGGAGTATTAGCAACCCCTCCCAATTTGGTGTCATCTGCAGATTTGATGAGCATGCCCTCTATTCCTTCATCCAAGTCATTGATAAAAATATTGAACAGCACTGGGCCCAGGACAGAACCCTGTGGCACCCCACTAGTCACTTCTCTCCAGGATGAAAAGCAGCCATTCGTGATCACCTTTTGGGTTTGGTCGGTCAACCAATTACAAATCCAACTAACAGTAGCCCTGTCCAGCCCACATTTTACCAGCTTCATTGCAAGAATGTCATGGGGAACTTTGTCGAAGGCCTTACTGAAATCGAGATATGCTACATTCACAGCATTCCCTTCATCTATTAAGCTAGTAACTCTATCATAAAAAGAGATAAGGTTAGTCTGGCATGACTTATTTTTGAGAAATCCATGTTGACTTCTCGTGATTACCGCGTTGCTTTCTAAGTGATTAGAAATTGACTGCTTAATGATCTGCTCCAGGATCTTTCCGGGTACTGATGTCAGGCTGACTGGGCAATAATTATTTGGGTCCTCTTTTTTTCCCTTCTTGAAGATGGGGACAACATTTGCTCTCTTCCAGTCTCCTGGAACTTCTCCTGTCCTCCAATATTTCTCAAAGATTATAGCAAGCGGTTCCGAAATGACCTCTGCCAGCTCTTTTAATACCCTAGGATGCAGTTCATCTGGCCCTGGAGACTTGAATTCATCCAGTGTGGCCAGGTATTCCTGTACCACCTCTCTACCTATTATGTGCCTCATTTCCCCTGCTTCCTCCCCTGCTCCCCAACCACCAGGTTGAGTGCTTGTATCCTTCTGGCGAAAAACTGAGGCAAAGAAGGTGGTAAGTAGTTCTGCCTTTTCTCTTCCCCCTGTGAGTAATTCGCCATCTTCTCTGCACAGCGACCCTATCTTTTATATTAAATTGATACTTTTTGCCAATTAAATCATACCAAAGTGTGGGATGTGCATGACTAATGCTGGCTGCAGCTCTTGGGACCAGCTGAAGTTACAAAATAATATGCAATTGTAGCCCCATGGAGAGTACATCAGAGTGATCCAGATAGGAGGGAACTAAGACATTTGTCACATGGCCAGATCAGCCGTTTCTAGAAATGAGCACAGTAGACACACTGGTTTTAATTGTGCAAAGCAATGCTACAGAAACCAGAGCATCCAGATTCAGGGCTCAATGTAGGTATACAGCAAATTATGGGTCTATGCATTCTCTTGGTAATTTTACAAGAGGAGTGTGACCCACAGCCTGCCAAGGCTAAATCTTTTTCTTCGATCTGCCTTTTGAGTAAGCTGGAGTTTATCTGTCTTTTCTCGATTCAGTTTCAGTTTCTTCACTTGCATCCCATTCCACGTGGACACTTACATCACAGGATGGAGGTTTAAACCTCTGCAGTCTCTATATTTGAATGAATGTTAAACTTTTTCCACCCTTCTAGTGTCTTTGCATTTTCTAGTGTGAGATATTCAAAATTATTGATACTTGGAAGTCTTATCTTTTCTGTGTTTTCATTCTCTTGGTAATTTTTGCTTCTGCTTTTTCATTGGAGCTTGATGTTGTCACACTTCTAGAAGTTTGGGAACTGAAGGAAAATCTCATTGGGGGCAGAGGATTCTTATTTGGTGAGCATGTCCCTGTTTTGTCCTTCCTATGGGTATCACATTGCATTCCACTGTGACTCTGAGCCAGGCTGGAGTTTCCTCATCTCCTGCTAAAACAGATGAGAAAACACCAATGAGTAGTGTATGTTCTAATCCATGGGGCTCTGGTGGCACATTCCAATAGCAGCCAGATCCACAGAAATGATACCATTTTGTCTCCCTGTAGGGAACACAGAACATGGGGACTAGTGAATTTGTCTTGACAGGGTGCTTGGTTTTGAAGGGGGGGAATTTGGGGATGAAGGACTCATGAAGAGTCACTTCAGTCTTCCCTATTTCTTATCTGTTGTCAAAGACAGAGTAAATGGACATGAATGTCTCAGACAAATTAATCTTGGGCAGTGCCCGGCAACTTAATGACATCTGAGGTGCCAGTATCATTGAGTTGGGATTCAGAGGGGTCTCATCTGGTGGATTAGGTACTGTCAGCCGGCTAGGATCAACCGGTCCTCCTTTCCATTCTTTGAGCTGGGAGAGGTGGAAGAATTTAAGGCAGTCTCCCTTTTTGTTCAGGATTCACTGGTACACTGTGGAGGAAATCCTTTTTTCTATGGGGACAGGTCCTAACCACTTAGCTGCCAGGGAATACTTGTCCTTATAGAAATTTCTATAGAGAACCAGCTGTCCTACTTCCCATTGATAGAGATGATGCTCCTATCCATCTTCTGCAAATTCTTCCCCAGCTGAATGGCAACTTGTCTGTGAATTTGGCCAGTGTTCTGGACCACACTCCTCACTCATTCATTGTTTAAGACAATGGTCTCTAAATTGGAAGGGAGGCTTGTGTCTATCCAGAACACTTCCAGAAGCAGCATTTTCCGACCTGTCATCACCATGTATGGTGTGAAGCCATGGGATGCCACGGTGCCTCAGAATGTCATCAGGATGATGGGCAGTTTGGTGTCCCAGTCCTTTCCTGATGCATGAACTACCTTGCGGAGGGCCTCCTTAAGGAATTGGTTTGCTCTTTCAATTTGGCTGGAGCTCTGGGGATGATAAGCAATGTGAAATCGCTGTTTTATCCCAAGGACCTTACAGAGCTCCTGGGTGACTTTGCCAGTGAAGTGGGGCCCCACGTCACAATCAAGGTCACATGATATACCCCAATATGACCAAATGTTGTTAAATAATAATTGTGCCACTGTGGCTGCTGTATTATTGTGACAAGGGAAAGCCTTGATCCACTTGCTGAAAGGATCAATTAAGGTTAGGCAGTATGTGTTTCCTCTTGTAGTCAGTGGAAGCAGCCCAATAAAGTCAGTTTGGATGCGAGACCAGGGACCCTCAATTCTCTGGTGTTGAATTGGGGCCTTAGGTCCAGTGGGGTCGGTATTGACCATGGCACAAGACAAGTCAGTTATCTACCCACTGGTTGACATCCTGCTTAATCTGGGGCCACCAACCTGTCTTTCGGACTCTCTCCAGCATGATCTCTCATCCTCGATGCCCCTGCTCATGTATGAACTGGATCACATCTCCTCAGATGTCCATAGGAATGATCCAATGGAATTGGCCATCTGAATCCACTGCCCACAACATTCCTTCCCGCTGCTTTATTTTGAACCAGCCAGAAGGGTCGGTGCCTTTCCTAGCTAGTTCAGAGATCTCTGGGTCTCCTTTCTGCAAGGTTACCAAATCAAAAGGGGGGGGAACAAGAGGCTGTCTTGGGTAGACATTGATGGGAGCTGTGAGAGCCCCATCATCTTGCAAGGCTGCTTCCCTGACAAGAACGTCAACCTAGTTGTTCCAGAGGCAAGTGGTAGAAGCGCTCCTCTGGTGCCCTTTTACATGAACGATCCAACTCGGGGCAGTCCTTTCCTGAACATGGGCAGCAATTCTAATGCTTTTCTCCAGATGGGTGATCGGCTTCCCATTGGAGGTTTTTAGGTAATTTTGGAGCCAAATTGGGAGCCAAATACTTGCCGCTTTAGCAGTCCAATTGGAATTGGTATAAATGGCTAAAGGGCAGTCAAGTGGTTCATGCTCGAGGATAATACAAAGAGCTTCTGCTTTGACCACTTTACTAGGGTGGGGTAGGGCTTTCCCTTGACGGGAGAAGCAGACACATGGACTGCTCCAAAGCCAGTTCTGGGGCTCCTGTCAACATGCATGGAGAATCCGTCACAAAACCAACAGATGAATCCCTGCAGCTGTGCCTCTTTGAAAGAGGCTCCCCACTCAACGGGCCAGTCAATAGTTTTTACCAGTGGCAATGGGCACTTATGCGTGGCTCTGGTAAGATTTAGACCATAGGGAGCCAGTGACTCTTGGGGCTGCCTTTGGAGATCCACCCTACGCATTACCAGGGTAAGGGTCCATTTGGCTATCCTCGTGTTCGTTACTTGGCTGTTTTGGAGCTTCCCTAAAAGAATGTACTTAAGAGGCATGTGGGGTGCCTGGACGATCACATGAGTGCCTCCTATGATAAATTCCCAGTGTGTCAAGGCCCAGACTAATGCAAGGCAAGTTTTCTCTCACAGACTAAATTTGGTCTCTGGTTGGCTGAAATTTCTGGAGGTGTAAGCAATAATTCACTGAGTGCTATTCTGGGGTTGGGATAGGACTACTCCGATGCTCCTGTCTGAGGTGGCCAATTGAATAAGGAAAGGCTTGGACATGTTTGGATGGGCTAATGCGGGGGCTTTCATCAGGTCCTCTTTGAGTTGGGCAAATGATTGCTGCTGTGCAGGTCCCCATTCCCACTGCACATTTTTCTTTAGGTGTGCATATAGAGGCCTTGCCTTGGTGGCGAAAGACTGTAAAAATCTCATGAAAAGTTGAAAGTGCCCAGGAGGGAATGCAGGGGATGCATGTCTGTGGGAGCTGGCAATTTGGAAATCACTTCTACCTTCTGTGAGTCTGGGGTGCGACCTTCTGTACCTAAACAAAGCCCTAGGTATTTTACTTCAGTGGAGACTAACTGTGCCTTTTCCCAGTTGACCTTAAAGCCAGTGTCTCTCAAAAGTCCCAGTACCTCCTGGGTGATTTCCTTGATTTTCCCCTCTGAGTCTGAATGGATCAAAAGGTTGTACATATAGAACAGAATGTGGGATCAAGAGGCTGGCTGCAGCCTGTCCCACATCTTGACCATGTGGGCATGGCAAATGCTTGGACTGGAGTGGAATCCCTGGGAGGTGCATTTGAAGAGGTACTGTTGTCCCCTAAAAGTGAAGGCAAATTTATACCAGCATGCTTCATGCAGTGGCATGGAACGAATTGCATTGGCCAAGTTGACCACACTTTAATATCTAGCTCTGGCGGCAATGGCAGTTAAGATTTTGTTATATTTAGCCACTACTGGCATTAATGGGGGAGAGGTTGCGTTTAGGGCTCAGAAGTCCACCATGATCCTCCATGTTTTCCCATCAGACTTAAGGACAGGCCATAAGGGAGAACTGTAGATCAATTGGATGGGGGTAACTACGTCTCATTCAAGGAG
Source organism: Ctenosaura bakeri (assembly GCA_948474755.1). Lineage (NCBI taxonomy): Eukaryota > Metazoa > Chordata > Lepidosauria > Squamata > Iguanidae > Ctenosaura > Ctenosaura bakeri. The sequence continues at coordinate 816,107 of CAOLHI010001474.1, read as the reverse complement.
GCCCTCGATGGTTTTCCCTATGCCTTCCTCTGCTTCCGCTGCATATTTGTACTGTTTCTACCTTTGATCAGGACACAGGCATCCTTCATTTCCCACATTCTACCTTGTCCTTAATCCAAGCCTCTGGGAAATACTTCACCCATGGGTCACTAGTCACATTGTGAATGGGGGCTGGTGCCTTGATGGTAGCACAGTAGTGCACAGCTGAAATTTCAGGGCGGTCCTGATGCAATTGCACAGGAGACCGTTCGCATAATCCATCATGAGCTTCTTACCTTGGAGGAAGTGTACATTCAAAATGCCATAGTCATCCCCCCAATTTTCACAAGCCTCAATTTTGGACTGGAACTTTCTGATGGTGAGGGGAATCTCCTTCCATGGTTTGGCTTGGTGTCCGCTCCTCTCCTTATCTGATCAAAAGGATGGAATCAAGAGTTGACTTGCCATGCTGTACTAACTTGGGATGTAAAACATTCCGGGTGGCTCCAGAGTCCACTAAAAGGGTGGCAGGGGTTTTGTCCCCATTGGTCCCGATGCCTGCCTTCACCAGGAATCTTCCTCATCTAGCTGGTGCCAGTCGGGCCACAACACCTTGGGGGAGACTTCCAGACCAAGGACACCCCTATTTTAAAACTACCAGTGTCCAGATAGTGATCCTGAGCCAGGTGGGAGTTTCCTCATCTCCTGCTAAAACAGTTGGGAAAACACCAAGCTCCCTTGGAATTGGTAGGAGGGGGTCTGGGTAAAACTGCTACTGTAAGGTAGACTGAAGTCTGTTCCATGTTTGACAGGTGAGGGACATCCACTGGGCAGGAGGAGAAAGTGAGTTGGTCTCTCTGAGTTCCCCTGCCAGCAGTCTGCACACAGAAAATGCTCCAGGGCCAGCTACAGCATGGGGTTCCTGGGTGGTTCATGTGTGACATCTACTGTGTGGAAATGTGAGTATATTTTGTAATGGTTTATGCATTGTCCTATAGATAATCAGAAGAATTGCCTGGGAGGCGAAAAAATGCAGGAGAACCAATATTCTGGTATTGGAGATAAATTTGAAGATGCTCTGAGTGACAATCCAGAAATGGAACCAGAGGAGACATGGAAAAGTAGTGGTAACTCTGGAATGGCAGATGTGCACAGTAAGTGAGTTTTCTCTCTGCTGAGTAAAAACTACACCAGCTGAGAGGCTGGACTTTTGTTGAAGGGCACCTGAAGTTCCATGAAGATGTGGGGATAAAAACATGCTAATTATGCAGGAAACCCCATGAGAGTGTGAATGTACTTCTAAGATTTTGGTCCTTCTTATGTTGTCATAAAGACTAGAGTGGATGATAAGAAGACAATGTGTCCGACAGTGCAAAGTTGGATTTCCTTATGCCTTCAAGTTGCACTCCATAGGGCTTTCTTAGGCAAAAAGTACTCAACGGTGACTTTGGTGTTTCCTTCCTCTAAAATGTAGCCTACAACACATGGCATCCATTGGCAGATCATCAACCAAGTACTAACCAGGCCTGATCCTGTTTAGCTTTCAGGTTCAGACAGGATTTGGTGCCTTTATGGTATTTATGCCCAAAAGTGCAGCACTTCTCAGTAAAAGCCACTTTAGCAATAGCCATTTAAAAGTCAAAAGAAGTTACATAAAAATGTGTGAGAGTAGGAAAAGAGCAAAGAGTGGGCCCAGCTTAGATCCTCTCTAGGAGGAATTCCATAGACTTGGAGACTCCATCAAGAAGACCCTCTTTCTGATTCCTTCCAAAGGTAGTCGGATCAAAAGAAGCTTCTCCTCTGAACCTCCTCCTTCTTTCGCTAGCTCCTTAAGCTAGTAAAATGTGGGCTGGACAGGGCTACTGTGAGGTGGATCTGTAACTGGTTGACTGGCCATTCCCAAAGGGTGCTCACGAATGGCTGCTTTTCATCCTGGAGAGAAGTGACCAGCGGGGTGCCCCAGGATTCTGTCCTGGGCCCAGTGCTGTTCAATATCTTCATCAATGACTTGGATGAAGGAATAGAGGGCATGCTCATCAAATTTGCAGATGACACCAAATTGGGAGGGGTTGCTAATACGCCGGAGGACAGGATCAAAATTCAAAATGACCTGGATAGATTGGAGAGCTGGGCCAAGGCGAACAAAATGAAATCCAACAGAGAGAAGTGTAAGGTCCTACACTTAGATAGAAAAAATGGAATACAGAAATATAGGATGGGGGACACATGGCTGGATAGCAGTATGTGTGAAAGGGATCTAGGAGTCTTCATAGACCACAAGCTGAACATGAGTCAGCAGTGTGATGCAGCAGCCAAGAAAGCCAATGTAATTCTCAGTTACATCAATAGGACTATGGTGTCTAGATTGAGGGAGGTACTGGTACCACTCTGCTCTGCTTTGGTTAGACCTCATCTTGAACACTGTGTCCAGTTCTGGGCACTCAATTCAAGAAGGACACGGTCAACCTGGAGCAAGTCCAGAGGAGGGCGACCAAAATGGTGAGGGGCCTGGAAGCCATGCCCTATGAGGATAGACTTAAAAAGCTGGGTATGTTTAGTCTGTAGGAGAGAAGGTTAAGAGGGGACATGATAGCCATGTTTAAATATTTGAAGGGATGCCATGTAGAGGAGGGAGTGGGCTTGTTTTCTGCTGCTCCAGAGACTAGGACAAGGAGCAATGGATTCAAGCTGCAGGAAAGGAGATTCCACCTGAACCTCAGGAAGAACTTCCTGACAGTCAGGGCTGTCTGGCAGTGGAATGTGCTGCCTCGGAGTGTAGTGGAGTTTCCTTCCTTGGAGGTTTTTAAGCAGAGGCTGGATGGCCATCTGTCGGGAGTGCTTTGAGGGTGTTCCTGCATGGCAGGGGGTTGGACTGGATGGTCCCTGGGGTCTCTTTCAACTCTACATTTTTATGATTCTATGATGATCTGAGAGCCTGGACAGTCTCCAATGGGAAGAGAGCCTGGATCAGTTACCCCAAAATCATGGGACTCTGTGAGGTCCTATATCAGAAACCACAATTAAATGTAAAAATGTGGAATTAATTTACTCAAATTAAGGAGGCCTCTGAAGGGGGGGGCGGTTTATGAGGAATTGCTGTGTTTATGAGGAACTGCTAAAGTGACCAGTTAGAAAACGTATAGTACGATTTAAATGTGTTTTATTGGGGGACATATGCTTCCGCATACACACACACACAAACAGTTACACAGACAAGTAATAACACAGGGCTTAACTGAAAAGGAAGGGAAGAAAATGAACAGAGGACTAGAAAAGGAACTGAGGTTATATTTACCATCCAGAGAGAAGTAGAGAAGTGGTGATGTGACTTGGACTAACATCCAGAGTCAAAAATGCAGAGTGACAGGGAGGACCCTCGAAATTGAAGTGCTGTGTGGAGAACCCAAAATCAGGGTCCCTTTGTATCCAACAACCTACCTTAGAGGTGTGAGGTGCCCAGGGTGGACAGAAGGTGACAGGGTGGATTAATAGTTGTTAATATCTGAAAGAAACAGTTGATGAGTTTTAACACGTGGATGGCAAAAGATTTTGATGTCTGCCTGACTGAAGATCACAGATGTGAGGATGATGCAAATATGGATTTGTTTGAAATCTTCCTATTTTCCTGAACAGGCAAGCAAAAGCTCTTTGTTTTTGGAACTTATGACACATAGGTGCCAGATTATGGTATTATGGCTTTGCCTTCTATAGGATATGCAAACCACAGCAAGTTTTGCTCTTCTCAGAGATGGTTTGTTTCTTATGAAAGAGCTATTAAGTCAGATTTTCCTGGTGAACGTATGACTTAGGGTCATGCTGGAGTCATCTCTGACCTATTTCCAGCCAGAATCCCTTTCACATGGCCCTTTACCATCATTGTATATGATTTCTATTTAATGCCAATTAAACATACCTGCCAATTTAATATTTTCTGCCAATTAAACCATCAGAGTCGTGGAGTTACAGATCCAAGCTGCAGAGGTTTTTCTAGGTCAAAGCCATGCCTTTGAATTGAGCTTAGAAACAGATAGGCTGGTTGTGGAGCTGTTGTAGAAAGGGGTTGCATGTTCGTTGCATCCAGGTCCATCAGACATGCCAGATGCAGCTCTTGGGACCAGGTGAAGTTTCCAAACATTCTTCAAGAACAGCACCATGGAGACTATATTAGAGTTATCCACACAGGAAGGAACTAAGGCATGTATCACAAGGTGTGATAGATAATGATGCTATGATTGAGGAGCAACTGCTTGTGCAGGGGGCCGAGCCAGTGACTGAGCAAGTCAGCCTGCAAACATCCCCTGCACTGGAAGGTCAAACAGAGAATGAGTTGCCCCAGCCAGCTCATGATGGAGAGGGAACCAGCAGTGATGCAGAGGAGTTGCAGCCAGCTGTGCCCATCAGCCCTCAATCACGCAGAAGGCTGAAATGGATTGCGGCGTGGGAGACTGTTTGGACTAGGCGGAGGAAACAATAACGAGCAGCCTCCTCACAGGGGCTATTTAAGTCTGCCGATGTGGCTGCTCCTTGCTTGCAGCAAATTATTAGCAAGCCCTCACAACCTTTGTGTCTCCTGCTCCCTGAAACCCTGTGGATGGATCTCTGCCTTCTGAACCTTTGGACTGGACTTGACCTGGCTTGGTTTGTGTTTTCCTGGTGTTTGGTATATTCGGAATCCCCAAGTGCTCCTGGCCTTTCTCCTCCCTTGCTGGCTGCGGCCCGGCAGGAAGAGATTCCTGATACAAGGCCAGATCAGACATTTCCAGGAATAAGTACAGTAGGCACACTGGTTTTATTTGTACAAAGGAGCATTGCAGAAACCTGAGCATACAGGTTCAGGACTTTATATAAATATATACCCGATGTATTGTGTTATCAAAGAGAGTGTGACCCCTATCCTGCTGAGGCAGGATCATTTTCCCTGATCTGTCTTTTGGTTGAGCTGGAAATATCTGTGTCTTCTCTGGATTCAGCTTCAGTTCGTTCACCTGCATCTAGTTCCACATGTACAATCTCATCACAGAATGCAGGTTTAAACCACTGTTCCCTCTTTACTCTGGCTCTTTTTGCACCTTACCTGGTGCTGCTGGCATCGTGCAGGGATCGTGCAAAAAGTCTCATCCGGGAGGGAATTACATCCCCTGTGCTTCCCTCCGCACCAGTTCCATTCCGGATGGAAGGAAGCGCGATAGCTCCGCCCCTTCCTTCCACAGTGCAGTCGGGTACTTTCCCAGGCTGCGCTGGGGAAGGAAGCGTAATGGCCACGCTTCCTGACATTCCACATGCAAGGTAAGTGCGGGAGGGATGAAGGAGGGATGCGCAATAACGCATCATTTTCAGAAAACAGCTGAAAATGATATACTGTGCAATTACCACGTGGTCTCTACGGGAGTGACGTGCGAAGCCGTCCTCGTGATCCCATGTCACTCCCATGGCCATTTCGCATGAGAAATGGCATGTGAAAAGGGCCTTTGAAAGGATATTAATGTTTTCCCACCCTTGCAAAGAGTCTGCAGTGGTGTAATATTAAAGCACCCCACCCCACCTAGATCCACCAGGAGCAAGGGAAAAAGAGGACATTTCTCCCCAAATAACAATTCTGCCACCCATGGAAATATTTCTTCAGTCTCCAGATTTCTAGCCAGTTTCTAGAGGGAAACATTGGAAATTGTTCCTGCCCAGAAATTTTACATTTTCTGTGTTTGCATTCCTTAATAATTTTTGCCTCTGTCTTTTCATTGAAGTTGTATCTTAATTGCAATGGTAGAGATTTATCGACTGAAATCATTGGTGACAGAGAATTCTATTGGGGAGTGGCAAGTCCTCATTTTGACACTCCTGTAGCGATGCCACAGTACCCCACTGTGATCTTGAGCCAGGCTATAGTTTCTCCTGGTACTGACAGCAAGAAAACATCAGACTGTAATAAGATTGCTAGGATGGGTTCTGCTTAAAACTGTGAGCATGAGGGGAAATAGGAGTCTGTTCCATGTCCAACAGGTGATGCTCATCAGCTGGACAGAGGGAGAAAGTGTGGGGCTCATGCAAGGTCATCCTGCCATAAATCAGCACACAGAAAGTGCTCAAGGGCCAACTGTGGCATGGGGCTCCTGGGTGATTTCTGTGTTACACCAGTTGTGTGGAAATGTGGCTATATTTAATAGTTTTCCATCCATGGTACAAAAGGAAGCGAGAAGGATTACTTGGGAGTACAAGAAATGTGGCAGAACCATTCTGTTGTAGTTGGAAAATAAATTGAAATGCTTATTATTAAAAATCCAGGAAGTCAACCAGAGGAGAAAAGCACTAAGCAGTGGACACTCTGCAATGGGAGAAGTGCATGATAAATAAGTTTTCTCTCTGCTTAATAAAATCTATACAGGTTCAGATGCTGACCTTTCATTGAAGGGCACCCAAAATCCCATGGAGCTGTGGAGATAAAAACATGCTGCTTATGCTGTAAACCCCATAAGGACGTGAATGTACTTCTAAGAGTTTGGTCCTTCTTACATTGCTCTAAACACCAGAGTGGATGACAGGAAGACATATGTGTTCTGAGAGTGAACAATTGGATTGCGAAGATCAGTTTTGTACATTCTTTCTTTGTGCCTTTCAGTTGCCTGCCAACTTTGGGTGACTCCATTTATTTACTAGGGTTTTCTGAGGACAAAAATATTCAAAGGTGGCTTTCATGGTTTCTTCCTCTGAAATATAGCCCACAGCACATGGTATTCATTGGCAGGCTGACATCTAAGTACTAATCAGGGCTGACCCTGCTTAGCTTTGAAGTATAGACAGGATCTGGTGCCCTTATGGTATTTAGACCCAAAAGTGCTAGACTTCCCATTAAAAACCACTTTTGCAACAGCCACCTATCAGTCAAAAGATGGTTTAAATAAGAATGTGCATCAGCTATAATTTCCTCAGCTCATGGTAAAACAGTTAAGAGAACATCAATCTCAATTTTCTAGGATTTCTAGGAAGGGGTCTGGGTAAAACTGTTACTGTAAAGGAGACTACAGTCTGTTCTGTCCCCACCATATGGGATCTGGTGTCTATGGAATATGGTACCCTAAGTACAGGCCTTCCTATCAAAAGCCACTTTTTGCAACAGCTATTTAAAAGTCAAGAGAGGGTTTAAATAAAAATGTGTGCCAGTGGACAGAGAGCAAAGAGGGAGATAACCTTGGCTCCTGTGGAAGGAATTTCCATAGCCTTGGGGACACCACCAAGAAGACCTTCTTCGCATTCCTACCAAAGGTAGTAGGATCAAAAGAAGCTCCTTCCCTAAAGACCTGAGAGCCTGGACAGTCTCCAATGGGAAGAGAGCCTGGATCCAAGTTTCAGAGGGTTTCTAGATCATAACCATCCCTCTGAATTGTGCTTAGGAACAGACTGGCCACCATGGGAGCTATGTAGCAAGGTGGTGTACGTTGGCTGCTTTCAGGTCCACTTGACATACTGGCTGCAGTTCTTGGGACCAAGTGAAGTTTCCAAACATTCTTCAAGGGCAGCCCCATGAAGAGTGTGTCAGAGTAATCTAGATAGGAAGGAATTAAGGCATGTATCACACAGTCAGCTCAGCCATTTCTAGAAGGGAGTGCAGTAGGTATACTGGTTTTAATTGTGCAAAGCAACGCTGCAGAAACCTGAGTGTCCAGATTGATAGTCTGTGTCTATAAAAGGAGTGTGACCCCCACCCCCCTCAATCGTGCAGAGGCTGAATCTTTTTTCTTGATCTGTCTTTTGATTGAGATGGACTATTTCTGTCTTCTCTGGATCCAGCTTCAGTTGTTCACCTGCATCCTGTTCCACATGTACATTTATATCACTGGTTACAGGTTTAAATCTCTGTGCCCCTCTTAGTTTTAAGTGATATTAAAGTTTCCCAACCCTTCTAATGTGTTTACATTTTCTAGTGTGAGAAGTTCAAGGCTATTCATACCTGGAAGTCTTACTTTTCTGTGTTTACATTCCCCTGATAATTTTTGCCTCTGCCTTTTCATTGGAATTTGACATTTTCACAATGCTAGAAGTTTTCCAGCTGAAGGAAAATATCTTTGCGGCAGGGAATCCTTATCTGGGGGGCATGTCCTAATCCCCCCCATAGGTACCCCACTGCAGCCCACTATGATCCTGGGCCAGGCAGGAGTTTCCTTACCAATCTCCCTTGGGATCGGTAGGAGGGGGTCTGGGTAAAACTGCTACTGTAAGGTAAACTAAAGTCTGTTCCATGTTTGACAGGTGAGGCACATCCACTGGGCAGGGGAAGAAAATGAGTTGGCCTCCCCAGGTTGCTCCGCCAGAGGTCTGCACACAGAAAATGCTCCAGGGCCAGCTACAGCATGGGGCTCCTGGGTGGTTCATGTGTGAAACCTACTGTGTGGAAATGTGGGTATATTTTGTAATGGTTGATGCATTGTCCTATAGATAATCAGAATAATTTGCTGGAAGGACAAAAAATGCAGGAGAACCAATTTTCTGGTACTGAAGAGAAATTTGAAGATGCTGTGAGTGGCAATCCAGAAATTGAGCCAGTGGAGACATGGAACAGTAGTGGTAACTCTGGGATGGCAGATGTGCACAGTAAGTGAGTTTTTTCTCTGCTGAATAAAAACTACACCATTTGAGATGCTAGCCTTCTTTTGAAGGGCACCCAAAATTCCATGAAAATGAGGGGATTAAAACATGCTGGCTATGCAGGAAACCTCATAAGAGTGTGAATGCACTTCTAAGAATTTGGTCCTTCTTACGTTGCCCTAAACTTTAGAGTGGATAATAAGAAGACAGTGTGTCTTTAAGTGCAAAATTAGATTTCCTTGTTCATTCAAGTTGTCTAATGGTTTATGGCAACCCTATATATTCCATAGGCTTTTCTTAGGAAAAATGTACTCAAAGGTGACTTTTATGGTTCCTTCTTTTGAAGTATAGTCTACAGCATGTGACATCCATTGGCAGGCTCTCAGCCAAGTACTAACCAGGCCTGACCCTGCTTAGCTTCCAAATACAGACATATCTTGTGCCTTAAGGGTGTTTAGTCCCCTAAATACAGCCCTTATCATTAAAAACCACTCTTGCAACAGCCATTTAAAAGTCAAACGATGGTTTAAATAAAAATATGTGCCAGTTGAAAGAGAGCAAAGAGGGGGTCAACCTTGGCCCCTGTGAAAGGAATTCTGTAGCCTTGGAGACCCCACCAAGAAGATAATCTTTTACATTCCTACCAAAGGTAGTAGGATCAAGATAAGCTCCTCCCTTGAAGATCTGAGAGCCTGGACTGTCTCCAATGGGAAAAGAGCCCGAAGTCAAGCTGCAGAGAGTTTCCTAGGTCATAACTATCTCCTTGAATTGTACTTGGAAACAGACTGGCTTCCAGCGGAGCTGTTATAGCAGGCGTTTTACATTGGCTGCAGCTCTTGGGACCAGGTGAAGTTACCAAACATTCTTGAACAGCAACCTGTTCAATCAGAGTCATATCGGAGTCATCAACATAGGAAGGAACTAAGGCATATGTCACACGGCCAGATCAGACATTTCTGGTAATGAGCACAGTAGGCACACAGGTTTTATTTATGCAAAGGAGCACTGCTGAAACCTAAACACCCAGGTTCACGGCTGAATGTAAGCATGTACCAAATGTATTGTATCTTCAAGAAGTGTGTGACCACCATCCTGCTGAGGCTGAATCCTTTTCCTTGATCTGCCTTGATCTGTTGGAGCATGTTTGTCTTCTTTGGATTCAGCTTCAGTTTGTTCACTTGTGTCCAGTTCCACATGTACATTCTCATCATAGGATGCAGGTTTAAACCTCTGTTTCCTCCTTACTTTGAAAGGATGTTAACCTTTCCCACCCACTCTGGGTTTGCAGTGTTGTAAGATTAAAGTATCCTCCCTGCAGAATTCATTTACCAGGAGAAAGACAAAAGGAGGGCTTTGTTCTCCAAATAAGAATTTGGTCCTCAAATTTCTAACCAATTTGTGAAGGGGGCATTGAATATTGTTCCTGCCAAAAGTCTTACTTGTGCTGCATTTGCATTATCTTGGTAATTTTTGCCTTTACTGTTTCATGAAAGTTTTAACTTAATTGCACTCGTAGGGATTTGTGGACAGAAATCTCATTGGGAGCAGAAAATTCTATTGAGGAGTGGCAAGTCCTCATTTTGTCACTCCCATGGCAACACCACAGCATCCCACTGTGATCTTGAGCCAGGCTGTTGTTTCTTTTGATACTAAAAGTGGATAAACACTAGTCTGCAATAGAATTCCTATGATGGGTTTTGGTTAAAACTGGAAATATGAGGGGAAGTAGGAGTCTGTTCCATGCCTGACAGATGATGCTCATCAGCTGGACAGAGGGAGAACGTGGGTGGGTCTCCCAGGATCTTCCTGCTATCAGTCAGCACACAGAAAGTGCTGCAGAGCTAACTCTGCCATGGGTCTCTTCTTTGGTTCATGTATGATAAGTGTTAATGTGGAAATGGGGATATATTTAATGGTTGTCAACACATTGTTTTGAAGGACTCCAGAAGGATTATCAGGGAGCACCAAAAATGTTGCAGATAAAAGCTGTGAAGATGAAAACAAATGAACGAAAGGAGAAATGCAAAAGCAGTGGATACTCTAGGTTGGGAGAAATACAAGGTATGTGAGTTTTTGATCTGCTGAATAAAAACTTCACAAGGTTGAGATACTGGCCTTTTGTTGAAGGGCACCCAAAGTCCCATGGAGATGTGGGGATAAAAACATGCTGACTATGCAATAAACTCCATAAGAATGTGAATATAATTCTAAGAGGGTTTTTTTTGCCTTAAACACTAGAGTTAATAAGAAGAAGACATATGTGTTCTGACAGTGCAAAATTTCATTGCGAAGATCAGTCTTCTACATTCTTTGCTTGTGCCTTTCTGTTGCCTATTTGTTGTAAATTCATTTATTTCTCAGGGCTTTCTTAGGCAAAAGATACTCAGAAGTGGCTTTGGTGGTTCCTTCCTCAGAAATATAGCCTACAGCACATGGTGCTCCCACCCAAGTACTAACTTGCTTAGCTTCCAAGACAAGATCTACTGACTTCATGGTATTTAGTCCCCTAAGTACAATACTTCTCCTGAAAAGCCACTTTGCAATAGCCATTTAAAAGTCAACTGTAGTTTTAATGAAAATGTGTACCAGTGGAAAGGGAGCAAAATGGGGACAAACCTTGGATCCTATGGGAGGAATTCCATAGCCTTGGAGACCCTACTAAGAAGGCCTTCTCACGTGTTGTTTTCAAAAGCAGTAGTATGAAAAGAAGCTCCTCTACTGGAGATCTGAGAGCCTGGACAATCTCCAGTGGGATGAGAGCCTGCATCCACTCTCCAGAGGGTTTCCTAGGTCATAACCATCCCTTTCCATTATGTTTGGAAGAACACTGTATGCCAGTGAAGCTGTTGTAGCAAGAGTTTGTACACTGGCTCTATCCAGGTCCATTAGACAGGCTGGCTGCAGTTCTTAGAACCAGGTGAAGTTTCCAAACATTCTTCAGGGACAGCCCCATGGAGAGTGTTTTAGAGTCATCCACATAGGAAGGAACTAAGGTATGTGTCACAAGACCAGATCAGACATTTCTAGGAATGAGTGCAGTAGGCACACTGGTTTTATTTGTGCAAAGGAGCACTGCTGAAACCTGAACATCCAGACTTATGGCCGAATGTAAGCATATACCCAAGATGTGGGTCTGTGTCTTCAAGGAGAGTGTAACCCCTGACCAGCCAAGGCTGAATCCTTTTCCTTGATCTGCCTTTTGACTGAGCTGGAAAATTTCTAGCTTCTCTGGATTCAGCTTCAGTTTGTTCACCGGCATCCTGTTCCACATGTAGATTTATATCACTGGATACAGGTTTAAACCTCTGTTCCCTCCTTATATACAAAGGATGTTAAAGTATTCCCACCCTTCTTATGAGTCTGCAATGGTGTAAGATTAAAGCACACTCTCCACCCCACCCCAGGATATATCCACCAGGACCAAGGCAAAAGGAGGTCATTCTTCCCTAAATATGAATTCTGCCACCACAGGGAATATTACTTCAGTCCTCAAATTTCTAGCCAATTCCTAGACAGAAACATTCGTAATTGTTCCTGTCTAGAAGTCTTCTATTTTTGCCTTGCATTCCCTTGGTAATTTTTGCCTCTGCCTTTTCATTACAGTTGTAAGTTAATTGCAATGGTATAGATTTGAGGGCTGAAATCTCACTGGGGTTAGAGAATTTTATTAGGGAGAGGCAAGTCCTCATTTTGGTAGTCCCATACAGACCCCACTGCACCTTACTGTGATCTTGAGCCAGGCTGTAGTTTCTCCTGGTACTAATAGCAAGAAAACACCAGACTGCAATAAGATTGCTAAGATGGGTTCTGCTTAAAACTGTGAGTACGAGGGGAAATAGGAGTCTGTTCCATGTCCAATGGGTGATGCTCATCAGCTGGAAAGAAGGAGAAAGTGTGGGACTCACGCAAGGTCATTCTGCTATCATTCAGCACACAGAAAGTGCTCCTGGGCCAACTGTGGCATGGGGCTCCTGGGTAGTTCATGTGTGACACCTGTTGTGTTGAAATGTACCCATATTTAGGAATTTTCCATGCATTGTTCTAAAGGAAACCAGAAGGAAGCACAAGAAATGCGGCAGAAACATGCTGGTATAATTGATAAAAAAATTAAAATGCTTATGAGTAAACATCAAGGAAGTCAGCCAGAGGAGAGATGCAACAGAGATGGACACTCTGGGATGGGCGAAGTGCCGAGTAAGTGAGTTTTCTCCCTGCTGAATAAAAACTACAGGTTGAGCTGCTGGTGTTTCATTGAAGGAAAGCCAAAGTCCTGTGGAGATGTTGGGCTAAAAATGTAATTCTAAGAACTGAGTTAAAAATGTAATTCTAAGAGAAGACATATGCGTGCAAAATTGGATTGTGAAGATCAGCTTTGTACAATATTTCCTCGTGCCTTCAAGCTGTCTGTCAATTTATGGCAGCCCAATTTATTTCCTAGGGTTTTCTTAGGCAAAAAATACTCAAAGGTGGCTCTGGTGGTTCCTTCCTCAGAAATATACCCACAGCACATGGTATTCATTGGTAGATTCTCATCCAAGTACTAACCAGGGCTGATCCTGCTTAGCTTCCAAGTTCAGATGGGATCTGGTGCCTTTATGGTATTTAGTCCTGTAAGTACAGCACTTCCCATTAAAAACCCCTTTTGAAACAGCCATTTAAAAGTCAAAAGATGACTTAAATAAAAATGTGTGCCAGTGGAAAGAGACCAAAGAGGGAGCCAACCTTGGCTCCTGTGGAAGGAATTTCCATAGCCTTGGAGGCCCCACCAAGAAGACCATCTCTTGCATTCCTACCAAAGGTAGCAGGATCAAGAGAAGCACCTTCCCAAAATCTGAGAACCTGGACAGTCTCCAATGGGAAGAGTCTGTATCCAAGCTTCAGAGGGTGTTCTAGGTCATAACCATCACTTGGAACTATCCTTGGAAACAGACTGGCTGCCAGTGGAGCTGTTGTAGCAAGAGGTTGTACATTGGCTGCATCTAAGTCCATTTCACATCTTGGCTTGCAGCTCTTGGGACCATGTGAAGTTTCCACACATTCCTCAAGGGCAGCATCTTGGAGAGTGTTATCAGAGTCATCCAGATAGGAGGGAACTAAGGCATATGTCACACGGCCAAATGAGACATTGCGTTTTAATTGTGGGAAGCAACAGTGCAGAAACGTGATCACCCATATTCAGGACTGAACCAGGCATACCCCAAACTAAATGTCTGTGTCTTCAAGGGGAATGTGACCCCGATCCTGCTGAGGCTGAATCCTTTTGCATGATTTGCCTTTTGACTGAGCTAGTGTATCTCTGTCTTTTCTGGATTCAGCTTCAGTTTCTTCACCAGCATCCCACTCCACATGTATGTTCTTTTCACAGAATTCAGACTTAAACCTCTGTTGCCCACTTATGAAGGCATGTTAATGTTTCCTCACCCTTTCAAGGCATTTGCATTTTCTAGTTTGAGATATTCAAAAATATTCCTTCCTGGAAGTCTTTATCTTTTCTGTGTTTGCATTCCCAGGTAATTTTTGCCCCTGCCTTTTCATTAGAGTTTTAATTTATTGCAATACTAGAAGTATGGAGACTGAAGATTATTTCACTGGGGGCAAGGTATCCTTGTTTGGCAAACATGTTTTGTCCTTCCCATGGGTACTCCACTGCACCCTACTGTGATTGTGAGCCATGCTGTAGTTTCCTTATCTCCTGCTAAAACAGTTGTGAAAACACCAATCTCCATTGGGATTTCTAGGCAAGGTTTGGATAAAACTGTTACTGTAAGGGAGATTGCAGTCTGTTCCATTACTGACAGGTGGGGTCCATCATCTTGGCAGTGGAGAAAGTGGGTGGGTCCCCCAGGGTTGCCCCACCAACAGTCTGCACACAGAAAGTGCTCCAGAGCCAAATACAGGATGGGTGTCCTGGATACTTCATGTGTGACACCTGTTGTGTGGAAATGTGGGTATATTTAGTAATTGTCGATGCATTGTCCTAAAGGTTATCAGAAATACCTGAGGAGACAAAAAATGCAGGAGAACCAATCTTCTACTCTAATTCAAGAAGAAAGTAAAATACTTATAAATGAAAATCCAGAAAATGAGCCAGAGGAGAGATGCAAGAGAGATGGGCACTCAGAGATGAGAGAAGAGCTCGGTAAGTGGGTTTTCTCCTTCCTGAGTAAACGCTACACAAGTTGAGGTGCTGGCCTTCTGTTGAAGGGCACCCAAAGTCCTATGAAGTTGTGAGGATAAAAGTATGCTGACTATGCAGTAAACCCCATAAAATATTAATGTGATTTGTCGTCCTTCTTACTTTGCCTTAAACACTAGTGTTGATGATAAGAAGATATATCTGTTCTGATAGTGCAAAATTACATTGCAAAGAACAGTTTTGTACATTATTTCCTTGTGCCTTCCAGTTGCCTGTCAATTTATGGTGACTTCCTTCATTTCATAGGGTTTTCTTAGACAAGGAATACACAAATGTGGTTTTGGCAGTTGCTTCCTCTGAAATATAGCCCACAGCACCTGTTATTTGTTGGCAATATCCTGTCCTAGTACTAGGTTTCATTCTGCCCATATTCTCAAAATGGGATTCAAGGCAGCTCACAGAAATTATGCCTAAGCAAAGTAATTAACCAAACATAAAATGTGTTTAAATAGCAGAGGAAGACAGGAAGCTCATTTATACTGAATTAGACTCTTGGACCTTCCATTCCATCAGCCCTTATTGAGGTTAACAAGCAAAAAGGCAAAGCAAGATCATTAAAAACAATACTGCATTCCTAACAGCTTATATGAACTCTTACATATCTGAAATATACATATATTTAAAAGGTTTGTACATTAAATTAACACTGTTAAGATTGTGTAACTATTATCATGTAATTATCATCATACTCATTTGCCTGTAGTTAATTTCTACCACTTCGTGCCATTGGGATGTGGGTACCTGTAGAATGTTTAGGTTGTTTTACAGTTGTTAGCAGGTAGTACAAATAATTTTGCGATTTCCTCGGTTACCCTTTTAACAGAGTCATCCTGTAAATATTTTAAAAGCTAATTCCAAGACATTCCTGGATATTTTCTTAAAATGGGACTTATCAGTCTTAATATAACAAGAAACATGAATAAAATTGAGCAATGTGTAATATATATAGTAGTATAGTAGATATATAGTAGTATAGTAATGTATACTATAATATAGTAAAATAAGCTGGTGGGGATGATTGTATTTTCGTCACTGCAAGAACTTGTCCTGGCATGTTTCGTGTGGTTCTTTTAATCTGAACTTTTACTTAATTTACTTTTGCTTTCTGTCAAACAGTCTCTTTCTATTTGGGTCTTCTGATTCAAGAAATGGAATAAAGAAAACAAATAGTGATTCACCTTTGAAGAGAAAAAACCCCTCATGTTTGCTCTTCTTCTCTCCTCATATTCCTTTCAATCTCAGCCTCAGTCTCAGCCTCTTTCAGCCTCATCGTGAGCGTCTCAATTCTTTATTAATTATTCTGTCCTTTTAACTTCCTGTAAATTTATCAGACCTGCTTTACTGTCCGTAACTGTCCTCTCCTTGAATTTCAATCACTATCTTTTATTTCTAATCCCCTTCTGTACATCTCCTCTATCTTTCCTCTTCCTCTTTCGACTCTTTCTCCCACCTCCTCTCCTGCTCCTCCAGCCCATGTGTTCCACAGCCTCCAATCCATAGTCTACTCACTGGTGTGCCGGGTCAACCAGAAAGGAAATCAGTTTTGTTTTTGTTTTTTTGAGTTTGTAACTGTTCAAACAAAGGCAGATATTTTCTTGTGAAGTTAGAAGGTCTTTCCTATGAGGGTGAGTTTCAGGTGTTTTTAACCAAAGATTCTGCTCTCAGTTCATTTAAAAATGTTCCAGATGTTGCTTGAGCAGCTAGCTCTCAAACAGACAAAGTGTGTTGGTTCTTTGAACATTCCCTCACCCTTTCTTTGCGTCCGGGTTCCCAAAACGACAGGGGCAGATTCTTGGGGTCCCCTTTGAACCCCCTCTGAACTTCTTCTCCCAAAGAAGTAGATTTGGCCAGGATAAATGTTGTTTTTCCCTGCTGGCTGGATGATCTGTGGTGATAGCTTGGGGAGAGCTCCATCCCCGTGTTACCAGTTGCGATGCTGTCGGAACCAGAAGTCAGAAATATTTATATTTTTAAAATACTAGTGTTATGAACCCAAAGGGGGAGCAATCAATTTGAAATTCTTTTGGTTGCTGGGGCGGCTCTGTTGCTACGCCTCCCCCACCCCGGGTACGTCACACCTAGCTTCTTCATTTATACTAAATGTCAGGCCTAAAGCTGTTGAATATCAATTGTCAACATCTTTTATTCATCGGTTCAAAATCTGTTTTGCATTATTCACACGCATTGTGGTGAGGAAGTTTTCTGATAATACCAATCTGTGCAGTTTTGCTTTAACCATATTTGTCATCTTTGAGGTATATGTGTCTTTTTGTAACAAATAAATATAGCCTGCTTCCTGTCCCCTAAAAATGCAACCTAACCAATATTCCAAGGCCTATTTCCAGGGGAAGCATTCAGTCAATCTTATCCCAACTTTAGGCCTTAACACTGTTTGTCTTCAGCATTTTTTCCTTTTACCTCAGCACTGTGAATGTAACAATAGAGGGGTTGTGTAAAAGCATGACATTTAAAAATAAGTATAACTCACTTTAACAAGCCAGGAGAGCAGACTGTTCTGAGACAATGTTGCAATCAGTCCAGGGAGAGCTTTAAGCATAGCCTTTTGAAGCTTAATTTTAAAAATTGGTGGCAAGGAAATTAGTTGCCAGTGGCAGCCATGAAGGTAGCAGGGAGCGACCTGGTCATGGCTGATTCTCCAGTGGTGGAGAGGGGTATTCCTCCCCTCCTAAGCATCTAGAAGTAGACCAACATGGGCCCCAAAAGTCCCTTGTCCCCAAAGGAATTTGTCCAGTCAGTCCAGGAGCTTAAAGTTTGGCTCCAATGCCTCTGGCATAAACCTCCCCCAGAGTTCATGTAGGAGGGGACAGGACTCCATCCAGATTCATAAGCCTCCTGGGGCAGACCATCTTAATCAGCCTCCCACACCTGTAGAGTCTTCAAGTCCCAGTGAGTCTAAATCCCACTAGGTAGTGATCAGTCCAAGACAATGGAACTATAGAAAGTTACTCCAGGATGATCACCCTCATCCTGCCCAGAACAGAAAAACAGGTCCAGAATGTGTCCTGCAGCAAGGATGGCATCAGCTGTTACTTGGGACAGGCCCATGGTTGTCATGGTGGACATGAAGTCCTGAGATGCTCCTGACAGAAGAGTCCCCCAGTACAACAAGACAAGGGAACTCCACTGCTGAGACCAGCCACCTCAGGAAGGGAGACTGTTGAGCAACGGGGTGGGCCAACACTAGCAGAATCCCTACTCTGTCCCAGTCACTCACCTTCAAAAACACACATGCAAACCCAGTAGATTGTGAACCCAGCTATGTACTTCTCAAGCAGATTTGTCAGTTCCCGAGTCAGCGATAGCCACCTGCAATCTAGCCACTTGAGATATGTATCTATGGATGAGGAAAGTCATCTAGCTTTTGTGGCCAGGGTATATGGCTAAAATCCTTTATGTTATGGAGCACCAGGCTCCAGGAGAGAATCCAGTGGCTTTTGTGGCTCATAAAAAGCTGTTGGCCATCCTTGTGAGGAAGGTTTAGTTTAGTGCAGCCCTCAGAACCTTTTACTTTGAGACTGATTAATTCAAGACTCTCCTGTATGGAGGCATGAATTCTCAGTGCAAAATGGCTCCGGGTCCCTAAATGTAACTGCAAATACATGGTGCCATTTCTCAGATCAGCTAAAGAGATTGGCAGATCTGCTCAGAGAATCAGGAGCCATCGGGAATACAAAGGTCTGACAGAAAGGCACGGATTCCAAGTTGTAGGAGCCCATCCAACCAGTGACCTATAGCAACCATGGCCTCCACACAGGGTACAACAAGGCAGATGGCCTACAGAATCCAGCATCTCATCGTGGCTGGGAGGTGGAGAACGAGCACTCTGGTGATGGTCAGAACTGGAAGGACCAATGCAGTAATTCCATTCCCTGCAATGGTCACAGCCAAGGTGGGGCTCCTCTGCCCCTACTCAATGGCAAGATCCAGGAAACTCAAGCTAAGCCCCCAACCCTGGGCAGCAGTCAAGAGGTTACAATCTTCAGTGATCAAGAGCTGTTGTTTGGGAACCATTGAAATGAAAAGGAACCAATATGTTCCAGTTCCACATGAGAGCAACCACAGAGTTGATCAACACACTCTTGAAGCTGCAAAGTGGCCAACACAGAGACACACAGCCAGTGGACTCAGTCCTACCAAGCAGTACTCCAAACACTGACATCATGTATTAGGGAAGCCCTCAGTCCACAGCACTTCCTCAAGGCATTGTATTTCACTTGAAAATCGACTTGTGAGGAAGGCCAATGGTCAAGGCAGCCATGGGGACCACATGGGCAAAAACCCCTGCCACGGTCCTGGTAGACACTGGAGTGACCCAAAACATCCTACACTCTTAACTTAGCCGCAAATGGGAAGCCCACCTCTGAGGCCATTGCACTTTCTGGGTATGGAGGGGACTCTCATCAGGAGAAGATCTGGAAAGGCATTCCAATCACAGTACGGAAACTCCATGCTAAGATTAGGGCATGTGAGAATCAAAAGGAGGATGATGGCATTTTGGTAGTACCTATCACAGATTGGTGTGTGTGTGTTGTGCAGGGAGAGGATACATAAAGAAAAGGAAGGTGTGCCTGGGCTAGTCCAAGGTACAGACAAACCAGGCCTGCTTTGTTTTCTCCATCACTGGGGTAGCTGTCGGGTAGGCCTCCATATTTAGTATGGGATAGTATTTAGTATGGGATGTGTGTCGGTAAATGCAGGGGGCATGCTGGAATGCATGACCCACAGTTTGGCTGTCCTTTAAAAGTAAGACAAAAACGTGTTAAGTCCCATAAAGCTGCAGGTGAATGAGGCCATTCAGTTTCGGTTAAAAACTACTCAGTTTATTGAAGCAAAGCTTGATTACATGCTCAGCAAGCTAGGTAAAATCCATGTCTCCAACAGCAGAGACAGCAAAAGGAAAAAACAGAATACAGGAATACACAGAGAATCCACACTGCCTGTTTTTGGGCAGCTTTTAAGTAGGAACTAGTCAACATTTTTTCACACTATGGGAAAAGGAATTACACTAGCCATAACGCTGCTCTTGTTATGGGAAACGAAAGCTGGAGAGGCTCTCAGAAACATCCTTATCTGTTTCTGCGTGCTGGGAACCGCTAGGAACTTCATAGACTGCTGTTGCCATGACAGCGAAGTAAACAAGAACCAGTTAACCCTTAACACAGGAACAGACAGAGCCGTCTTGGGCTGTATATGTCAACAATATGTAGTAGTAGTAATTAGCTGCTTGCTTGTAACCAAGAATGTGAACCACAGACCGTTAGGTAAACAACACCAGGGGTTCAGCACTGATAAGAAATACCAGCCTGAGCTAGTTCCTCCAAAGTCTCTTGCTGTCTGATTACTATGGGAACAGATTCTTTTGCTTATAATGTTTGGGTTCTGCAAATTGCCTCCAGTTCGATCACTGAAGTCTTGTACGCGTATCACACTCCTAATAAATCGTGTATTAGCATTGGTACATTTGTGCGTATGATCTCGGTTCCTGACATTAGCAGCACCCCTTTTAACCTTATTATCACACTCTGGCTCCCTCCCCACACTGAATTACAACCTTGCTTTCCATAATACCCACAACCTTTGTGGATAAAGGGCAAAGCTTAGGGATGGGACGAATCCAGAATTTTCTGAATCCGGATCTGAAACCCTGGAAGGTTCTGGGAATCCACAAATCTCACGAATCTCGAATCTTTCGAATCCTTTTTTTAAAAAGACTTTAAAAAGCAAGGGAAAGAAGGATAATCTTGGGCAAGACACACTCTCTCAGTCTTAGCAAAAGCCTAGGCAAAGGCAAACCTCCCTCTGAAGAAATCTGGCCAAGACAATTGTCCTAGTTTTGCCTTAGGATCTTCCCAGATTGAAAATGACATGAAGGCCCTTTGTACACAGGCAGGAAAATGTGGATTAATCCCACATTTTCTTGCCTGTGTAAACAGGGCCACGTACTACAATAGAGAGATAATCCAGGTCAAAACTGGATTTTCTTTGCATAGCTCCTTATGGCCTCTTGGGGTTTGTAGTTTGATGATGCACCAGCACACTTTGTCAGAGAAGGCTGTGACACCTTGTAAAACTCCAAAGCCCAGAATTGTGTCTGAAAGAGGTTTGTAAGGGATCTGTTACCTTGAAACTCTGGGGGTCCCCCGAAGGACACCTTGATATGCTCCATGTGATGAGGAAAGTAAACTCAAGAGAGCACAAAACAATAGCAATGCAAGAGGCAGGGTAACCTAGCGAGACCTTTAACCAAGTTTTTACGGAGTCAGGCCCAGCCGAAAATCACACAAAAAGGTCCAATAAATGACTTTATTAAACAGAAATATCACACATCATTGCATACACTCACACACACATCCAAGAGTTAAAGAAAAATAAAGAGTGGAAATAAGATAGAGGGATTGTAAAAGGATTCGTAGTTTGGGTGATACTGCACCTTTTCCTGAAGTCCTTATTCCAGGAAAGCAGAAAAAGAAGTGGAACTCAGCGAAAGGATGCAGAAGGGACCACACGGCTACCAGGAGGGGGGAACGGTCAGTTGTTATGACCAGGAAGTATCCAAAGAACTAGTAAAAAATGGGGACTATTTATAGGGAAAATGTACCTTGACGGCAAATCCTCCCAGGGAGAACAAAGGGGACAGCAATGGAAAAGCAACTTCATACTGGCACCTTCTTTGGTATTAGAAGATAACAAGGTGTTACCCAAGTATCAAGATCTTCTTCAGCTTTGGGTTGCAGTGTGAGTTTATGTAGATGGTCCTTGCCTGATAAGATTTTATTGCTTCCAGTGCCCAACTTTGTGGAAAATCTCTTAATCCCTTTAAATTGGTGCCTTAAAGGCTGAAGACCTTTTGTCCACTGTGGGCTGGCACAGCTTGAGGTCTCCTGTGGCTACGTGACTGGGGAGTTTACTGGCCTGACCTGGTTCTTCCAATCATACGGCTGTTGTTGCCTACGTGCTAATCCAGATGACCTATCTGGTGGGTTAGATTAGGCTTTATATCAAAGTTGTAGACCCCAGGACAGGGTTTACCAAGGGGGCAACAGAGCTATGCAAAGGAATGTTTCAGCTGTCCTTGAAATCTCAAGCCTGTAGCTTCCAGTCAAGTGCTGAACTTCAATATGAAATGTTTAATTTCAATACCTTAAAATACAAGTCCAGCTGTAATTTGTGAAATTGTTAGCAAAGGCCATTATTACTCCAAGAGAAAACCTCACCTACTTACTATCTTCCCTTGTATGTATGGTCTCCCAGGTTTTCAGGCATCCCAGTCTCCCTGGTTTTCAGGCGTCCCAGTCTCCAACAATCTATTTTGTTGGCGGATTCAAAAGATTCTGTTTGCCTATTTTGGCACAGGGATTCAGATTTGGGAATCTCGAATCCTTACCGAGGATTTGAGGATTCCGCTGGCCCATCCCTAGCAAAGCTCATTAATGGTTACTTCAAAAAGGAATAGATAACCTGTGGTATCGTGTAATTAAAATAAAACTAAAGAAAACACTCTAATAAGGATGTACTTAAACTAAAATAGAATGAAATCTTTGGCCCTTTCCACACAAAGTATTTACTGTGGAGTACTGTGGGTTGTCCTGGTACTGTTCTTTATTATTATTATTATTATTATTATTATTATTATTATTATTATTATTATTATTATTATTATTATTATTATTATATTTTTATAATGAGAAGATCAATGAAACATAATGATACATAAAGTATTACATAGATCTTATAATGTCACATATTAATGGTAATTAGTTCATTGACTTAAAGGATCTTAAATGGTTTTACATTTACCGTGAAGGGGGGAGGGGGGAAATAGGAAAAGGAAGAATAAGAAAAAAAGAAATTATAAAGTAAAAAATAGAAAAAAGCTTCCTTTCAACAAGTCAAAGTAATTCTTTACGTAATTGCTCTTGAAGGCTCTATTCTGTTATAATTGCAAGATTCCAACTAGTTATTAGTGAAAAAATTTCTATCTGATTCTTAAACATATATTATATCTTTAAAGTATTAATTTATTTACTTCAGTCTGTTATACTCTACTCATTTTAATTCAATATTTTTCATTCATCAGTCTAAGAAGCTGGCTGTCACTAATTGTCCCCAGTTATTCTTCAAATAATAACAGATGACCAGTCCTTTATATGAGTCCATAGGTTTTTGTCTTAATAAGTTTGTAAGTTTGTCCATAGTTGCCATTTCAATCAGCTTAAATATCCATTCTTTGTCATTTGGTAAATCAGTTGATTTCCAGTATTTAGTGAGTGTAAGATGTGCGGCCACAGTCATGTACAACATCATCTTCCCATATTTCTTTTCAATTATCTCTTCTGGCATCCCCAATAGGTATATTTCGAGTGTCATCTTAAATTGTGTGCTTAATATTTTTTTCAATATTTTGATGTATTTTTTCCAATATTTTTTAATTTTGTGGCATGTCCACCACATGTGGAATAGTGTACCTCTCTCCTTGTTGCATTTCCAACATTTTGCATCATAGTTCTTAAACATCTTGGAAAGTTTTTCTGGAGTGAGGTACCATCCGTGGTGTATTTTATATATATTTTCTTTTATATTTTGGTTAGCTGTATACTACAGTCTTTTATTCCATGTTTTTTCCCATTGCTCTAGTTTTGTCCTGGTACTGTTCTGCATGTGGGCGTGAACTAGCTTTGTGTTATTTTCCGTCATTCTGTGTGGAATCCTGTGATAATGAGCCACCATGTGGTAGGAAAGCACTGTATTTAAAAACCAGAAAGAATCCAATTCACATTCTGACAGCGAAGCAAATTCGGGTTTTCTCAGTATGTGGAAAGGTACAATCCATGCCAATGCGAATTGGTAGGCAGTGGAGGGCGGGCTGTAAGGCCAGAAGTAGGTACATAGTACATACCTACATAGGTATGCACAAATGGAACCACCCAACACAAAACAAACAAAAACCTCAGCCAATCACAACTGCCAGGGCGGAGTGAGGGAAGCTAGGGAAGTGGCCAGTGATGAGGTAGTGCGGATGCCCAAACTTGTACTCCTCCACACGACATTGCTTGAAATTGGGGGGGGGGTGCAGAACACAACAAAGGAAAACTATGTTATTTAAACCTGACATGTGATGCGGCAAACTGCTTCTCACACCTCGTGCAGAAAAGGCCTTTATTAAAAGAACAAACAAGAGAAAAAGTATTGAGGAATCAAGAATATTCAACCCCAAATCGCAATTTCTTAAAAAATATTTAACTATTTGCTTCCACACACCTCAGTGTTCCCGAACAGAGCTTTCACACACCCCTTTGGCTCTCCCAGCACAAAGGTTTGTTTCCCCACTCAGCTTTCCACTCTCTGACCCTTTCAGAGGTGGCTTGATTACTTCTCTGTCTCACTCTAGGCCCCTGAGAAGCTAACCTCTCCCCGAAAATCCTCCTTTGGTTAACTGGATTATTTGACTTAAGAGTTCTCTCTATGAAACTCACTGAAAGGTTGCCGAGTCTAACCCACACTTTCAGTATATATGCTTTCTGCTGTCTCCCCCACAACTCCTCCCTCTGGCTAGAGCTGGGTTTTCCTCAGACAGAGAGCCAATCTGATTTCATCTGTTACTAGGGTTGCTCTGCTAGCCACACCCCCAGGCTTTGTCAGAGTACTTTTCTTCCTTAAGCACTGCTTTACTATGGACATATCAAATCGTTTGTTGTGGCAACTAAGTGATGTCCTCCCCATAATTTCAGCTATAGATGTGCATCCTTTAAGGCATGTGTCCATTGCACCTCATCACCAACACTGGACATTGGAATTCCCAAAGGTCTAAATTAAGGACAAGGCAGAATGTGTTCTGGCAAAAGATGCCTGTGTCCTCATTGAAGGAAAAGATCCCCCTCTGCAATGGCAGTACAAATACCCCCTTGAAGCCAAGGAAGGTATTAAAAAAGCTGTCCTTACACACACACACACACACACACCCGTTTCCTGTATAAACAATTCCTGAATCGGTTTTATGGGTTAGCTTGTAGGAGCACTGGTTGTACCTGCCCTTAAGGGGCCTTAGGCAAGATTGATGGATTTGCAGGCCTTGTCCCGCACAGAAGAAGCCCAGGTCTTCCAAATGTCAGCACCTTTCAATATTTACTGTTTGCCATCTGGAGCCTGACACTGTTGCCCAGTGGTTATCATCCTTGGAATACAGTATGTCTCCTGAGACTGTATTCCAAGGGGGCTGTCTGGATATATGGGGAATATGGTCTTTTCTGTGATGGTGGCAATGCAAATCTGAAGTTGATTTCATCAGGGGATGAAAGTGGCATTTACAAGTTTCCACTAGGTTTCTAGTTGTACCTCCTTTTTGTCAACGTTAGTCTATAATTTTTCTAATTTCTTTTGGACCATGTCCTAGATCCCTAATTGTCATTAAATTGATGGTATGAATTTGGGTGCATGTGAAAGCTACCAAAATGTTCCTTTCTGCAAAGTGCATCTCACACATGAGTAACAAAGTGTTCCTTTCTCTGGCCAATTCCCCGTCCACAAATACAGTGATGGAGCACAAAATGTCAGGCATGCTTTGAGCCAACTGCATTATAGGCTTGGCCATATTTGCCATTTCTGTAGTTACATAAGACAATTTATTGACTAGAACTTTCACATGGCCACATTTAACAAAACATGCCCTCCCCTACAGGGACTATCCAGTCTGACCATGCCCATTCAACTCTAGAGGGTCTTTCTGATCCAGACCACAGTTTTTAACCACTGTGCCCAGCCCATTTCACTGGGACATAAGTGGGGTACACGTTCTGGCCATTGTGCTGAGGTATTGGGCCTTTCTAGAACATGGGCTGAATCAACATTAATTCACACACATCTCTTTTCAGCACATGAGAGTCCATGATTGGAGATTCTTCCTGGATTAACATGGCAGCATCCTTGATCAGCGAGTCAAATTTAGCCACAGTCAGGTGTTAATGACTGAATTGGAGGGTGTACTTGCGCTCCTCATGTGTAAGGTTCAGGACTAGCATACTCTGTTTCCCAGATTGTGTTACAAGCAGTTTGGTTGAGGGGAATGAACCAATTTGGTGGACCTTGTTTTAAAAGGCTCATTTGCCGTATAGTCCAGGGTTGTGCTTTACAATCTGAAACCTGGATGTTTTGATCTTTGCCTGATAGAGTGTCTAGATTGATTTCAGTGGGGGATGTGTGCCCTTTGGCAGTCCTGAGAACAATAGACAGCCCAAAAGGGTCCATGCTGCTGCTGTAACTACAGCCATGTCACAGGATGGAAGGGGGTCTCCAGGCAAAAGGCTGCTGACTGTCAGGGCTGTCTTATTCTCATTGAGGCTGTACCAGGTGACACAATTAGGTGATTCAGCTTCTGGGCTGTCCTGGCAGAAAATCTCCACATGTGGAATAGTGTACCTCTCTCCACATGCAGAAAATGATGACGCAGTTCCAGAGGTGTTCTTTGGTGGGTGTTAGTCCCTGAAGGGGCCAAGGGAAAACTACCAAGAGAAGGAAGAGAGGGATAATACTTATTCTACTTTCCACATCTACTGCCATGTCATCATAGTTGCTATAAGGGGAGAAAATGAAAAACTACTTCTCCTAGTCTGCTACTACTGCTAGAAATATGTATATGTGGGGAGCTTTTCTGAGTATTGTCTCTTCACTCTGAAGATGTCTGACAGATCCACCACTGACAGAATTTTGTGGCTTAGTGAGATCTGTCAGATGGATGTTGCAGTCACTTGACCCGGAGTCTCCTCCCTCCTCCTTGGTGTACACTACAGTTTGTGTGATAGCTGTGCCCTTCCATTCTTTTAATTCTTTAAATTAATATTCAAGATGTTCTCATCCCAATCATGCCCTGTGGGACACATTACCTTTCTCAATGCCTCTTTCAGAGTGCAGTTGGCCTGAGTCTGTCCTGAGCCCTGGGGGTGTTGTGCAATATAGAATCTCTGCTTGATATGTAAAGCCTTTCAGAGTTCCTGAGTGACTTCACCAGTGAAGTGAAGACCTGTGCCACTGCCCATCTCCCACATGACTCCCCACCAGGTCCAAACATGGTTAAAAGACAAGCACTGGTGGCCATGGTGTTGTTCTTATAAGGAAACAGCTTGATCCACTTGCTGAAGGCAGTATTTGTTCCATTGAGGAGTGGAAGATAGAGGACTTATGAAATCAATCTGGATTTGGCCCCATGGGCCTTTGATCCATTGATACTAGATAGAGGACTTGGGACCAGGCTGATCTTCATTGATCATGGCACAGGAAAAGCAGTTATCTACCCACTGCTCTATGTTTTGGCACATGTTCAGCCCCCAACCTGTCTCCTGCACTTTCTTGAGGGTTGTCTGTTTCCCTCTATGTCTCAGCTCATGGACAAACTGGATCAAGTCTTCCCCTAATCTCCATGGACACTACCCAAATGAGGGCATCCCTTTATTTCCAGAGGAGAGAGCGAAAGGTGAGCTATGTCTGAGAAGACATCCTTGACTGGGTGTTTTTTACAGGCTTCTAGAGCTGTGCTTGTTTGTTTGTCTGTTTGCTCTGGCCATGTGCTCTCCTTGAGCACATGGTCTAACTGACTAGCTAGGGGGAGGAGCTAGCAGCTGTTAGGTCTAACTGACTAGCTAGGGGGAGTAGCTAGCAGCCGTTAGCACTTTGTAAAATGCTCCCAGCAGCGTGTGACTGCAGCGCACACTGTTTGGCTGTCCAAGTTTAGCAAGAGTTCATTGCTTCTTTGGTTGAAGCCTTCCTGAGGCACATCCAGGTGGGTTGGGCACCTTGGGGGAGTAACTAGAACCATTATAGAATTGCACCCTCAGTCCTGATAGTTTAACCATAAGAGCTTGGCAAACAGGGGTGTTGACTTGGTTTCAACAGGAGAGTTTGAAGGCAAAGCCTGGTTTTACTTTTTCTAATTTGACTTTCTAGATTATCAAGTACGGAGGGTGAGGAAGCTGCTGCAGCCACCTGCAACAGCTGTAGAATGTTTCTTTTCTTGCCAAAAGATGTTGTTTGGTACACCTGCAGCAAATGCAAGCTGGTGGCCCTCTTGGAGGAGAAGGTTAAGTGGCTAGAGGCCCAGGTTTCAAATCTTCAAGTTATTAGTGAGGGTGAGGAGTTCTTGGATAGGGTGGAGAGAACCTTCTTGAAGATGGAATGCATGGAGGAGTTAGCGGACAAGGAAGTTGATTCATGAAACCAGGAGACAGACACTTGGAGGAATGTGACATGAAGGAGTAGAAGGGCCAGGTACCAAACACTGACTCTCGAGCTACAGAATCACTTCCAAATTCTCAATCTTATTAATGAAGTTGAACAGCAGAAAGAGGTAATGGAGCAGCAGGGGGAGATAACGGAATGCCACCGAGAGGAAATCAAACATCAACAACACTATCAAAGCATCCCCAACCGTTGGGCATCCAGCATCTGTTTAAAACCAAAGAAGGAGATCCACCACACTCTGAGGCAGTGTATTCCACTGTTAAACTGCTCTTAGCATTGTTACATTCTTCCTAATATTTTAGTAGAATCTCTTTTCCTGAAGTTTGGAGCCATTGCTCCATGTCCTAATTCTGGAGCAGCAGAAAACAAGCTTGCTCCATCTTCCATATGACATCCCTTTAAATATTTAAATATGGCTATCATGTAACCTTAAACCTCCCTTCTCCACGCTAAATTTACTCAGCTTCCTAAGCCACTCCTTGTAGAATATGATTTCCTGACCTTTTACCATTTTGTTGGTCTTCTTCTGGGCACATTCCACCTTGTCAATATCCTTCCTGAACTGTGGTGCCCAGAGCTATTGCAAGTGGAGTCTGACCAAAGCAGAATAGAATGGTATAATCACTTCCCTTGACCTAGACACTATACTCCTACTGATGCAGCCTAGAATTACATTGGTTTTTTTAGCTGCCTTGTCATCCTGCTGGTTCATGTTCAGTTTTTGGTCTACTAAGACTCCAGAATACCACTAGACTTTGTAGTAGCGCACAACAGACTTTCTCTCAGTGCTACAAGACAAAGAACTTTGCATGAATTCCTCCAGATGGTTATAATTTCAGAGAAGGGAGGGAATGAAGATTAGGGTTGAAAAGTTTCTTAGCTTTAGGGGTCTGAGTTAGCTTGGAGAAGAGTGTGATATGTATTTTAAATGTAATGAATAACTTACCTTGTTATGTTCAACATCTGTTAATAAAGAATTATATTTGCATGTATATGCTTTTGGCCTTTAGGAATATTATACACACACACATCTATCTATCTATCTATCTATCTATCTATCTATCTATCTATCTACCTACCTACCTACCTACCTACCTATCGAATCATATGTGTAAATTACATATGAAAAAGATTGGGTTCAAACATGGTGTTAATAAATTATCAGCCATGAATAAACTAACAACACAACCTAATAGGTGAATCGGCAAAAACACAGTCCACTCTCTGGGTAGTGGCTGGGAGGCACAGTTCATCTTGTCATCCACTTCATGTATCATTTGAGCAAAGGATTTTATCCCTGTGTCCAGATCATCACACTCTATTAGGGGAATCTTTTCGCACGGGCTTTCTGTTGCACGACAGCCCCGTGAGCCTCGCGGGAGTGGGAGCGTCGCTCTGCACGACGCACTCCCACTTCTGCCGCGCTCACGGGGCTGCAGCGGCGCGATCGCGGGTTTTTTGATTTTCACCTCAAAGCGAAAATCACCCGCGCTCGCGCAACGCTCCCGGCGCCCAGACGCACTTACCTCCTGTGCGGAGCGTCGGGGAGGCGGCCGGGTCGCGCTTCCTTTCCTCCGCCCCTGCAGAAGGAAGGGGCGGGGCGCTAGTGCGATGGACGCAACACCTCCTGCTTCGTGTGCGCGGGGGGGGGGACAGACGCGACACCTCCTGCTTTGCCCGGGGGGGGAGGGCGGCTCGCGCGAGAAGCTTCCTCCAGTGCCGCTTCCCCCCTAGTTCCTTCGCCTGCGGAAGGAAGGAGGGGAAAATGGCAGCCTCCCGGAGGAGCCTTCTCGCGCGAGCCACCCTCCCCCGCTCGCGCGAGCCGCCTCAATGCAAAAAGGGCCCAAGCTTAGGAAATTTTTATACAAATAATTATAGTTCTAAGGCCCCTAAGATGTAGTTGGTTATCATTACAGGATTTTTTTAAAATATATTTTTACTTTCCCATTTCTGAAATGCAACTAAATAGTTACCTTTGAATTTTTTTTTTTAAAGAACCTCAGTTTAGCAGCATGAAGTACAGCAGAAGTAAATTCTTTAAATGTGATATTTCACATCTAACATTTACCATAGTCATGTCTAATTAATGAAGAGGTTACAGTGTCATCTCTTATTATGTTACAATTAAAATGTAAGTTATGCTTTGATTATTGGAGAAAGGAACTAATTGTAAGTAAATCATTATTACTTTTGTTTCTAGCAAGTTAATTCCAAAACACAAAATAAATCAAGCAAAATGCTTTGAATACATACTTAGTTTAAATTCTGCATAATCAGGTAAAAAATCCCATACTCAGTGGAACCTGCCTGTGAGTAAAAATGTTTATGATTGCAATGTAAGTGAGTTGGATCTCACCCCCACCGCCCAGAATCAATGTGAAAAACAAATATTAATACCAAGATTTTTAAATGCTCAGAAGTGTTGTGTTCTTTCTTTTTCCCCATCTGATTTAGCACACAGGAAGACCAGGAGACATTTTCTGTGTAAATATCTACCTTATCTCATTTACCTCATTCTCTTCATTACTGTAATAGGTAAGTAGTTCAGAATTTGATGCTATTGCCTTGAAATTTCACCTCACTCTTTCTGCTCATGTAGTTTCATGTTCTCTGCTAGTAGGTCAAAACCATAAATTTCATCCTCCATTGAATTTCAGTCTTTTTAACACCAATAAGAGTGTTGCTGAAGTGTAAGTATCAGTGATAAGAGCACTTGGACCAGGCTGCAGCCAGTCTTCCATAGCACAAATGAAGTGGTGGTATTCTGAATAATAGCGTGAATGAATATTTTCCAAGCGGACACTGCTTGTTATAAGACAAGTTTGAGGAAACACTTAGTACCATTAGTAGGGGCTTTTCTGTGTGACGGTTCAGTTTAGATAAAGTAGCACCTGAAGATATGTTTTTATCTGTTCTTTCTTTCTCTAAGGCTATAAACAGAGAAGGACAGGCCTTGTTTCAATTGAGTTTATTGATCCCCAATACCTGTTCATGCTTCTCAGAGAATGAATTGGATAAGATGCTCAATGGTGCAGTTACATTATTTGAGATGCTGGACATAATGGCTTTAAGTTTGGGAAGAGCTCTTTAGAAAGTAAAGTGGATTGCTTCACTTACCTCAGTATATAGAACTGAAGTATTACAGAATTGTTTCACTGAAGGAAATTCTCTAAAATGGGGAAACTGATAAAGAAAAATTTTGAAAGGAAAAAGTCATGACAAAATCTGTCCATAATGTTTGGGTCCTATGCAAAAATCACTTGAATAGAAGCTCAGCTATAATGCTTTGCACAGATGAGGAAGGGAAGTATAAAATCTGAGTAGCCACCAATATGACCAGTGAGTGGTGTGAATATACTTTCTTCAGACCTGGATGTTGCGTCCAAATGAGATGCAGGAAGGAGAGCACACATTTGTCAAAAATAAAGTAAAGCAGACAATTTGAGAACATTGTTCAAATCGCTGCTTGGGCATGGAAAACCACTGGGTGACCTTGGGCAGGTCACACTCTCATAGCCTCAGAGGAAGGCAATGGCAAATCTCCTCTGAACAAATCTTGTTGAGAAAGCCCTGTGATTCGTTTGCATTAGTGCTGCCATAAGTTGGAAATGACTTAAAGGCACAGAACAACAGTCAGAGGTTAGCCACTTTAGGGTTCTTAAAGAACTCAAGCCAAGGACTCCACGACAAGTACAGCAGGTGTGGGATAAGACAAGAAGTCCTTCTGTGCTTTGGTGATTTGTTAAAGAATAGAAAGCAGACAGCAGAAATTTATGAAAGCATGTGAATAAAAACTCCCTTGGGGATCTGTACTGGTTTACAACAAATTATTTTGAGTGATTAGAACAAACAAGGATTATGAAGAACTAAAAAAAGAAAAAAATCAAAAAAGAAAGAAAAACTCTCTCCAAATTTGGGAAATGGCATTAAAATTGCAAATGCATTAAATATACATTAAAATGGTAAATGAAATATAAGTTAGAGGGATGCATATTGAGGCAAGACATCCTGGTGACAGATATACAATGATAGGAGCTGGACTGTTAATGACTGACCATGAATATAATGTTATGGTGGGTAGATTGACAAGCGTATCAATGCAATGTGCAACTGTTGTAAAAAAAACAAAAACCTATGAAATAACTACTCTTGGAATACTACATACGGGCCCCATCACTGTACCTGGAAAGATATATTGGAGAGGTGGAAAGGGAGCAGAAAAGGGTGACCAAAATCATATTTGGCTACTAGGTTTCAGTTCAGTTTAAAATGTTACCATCTCACTATCTCAGCATGTGATATCCTGAGAGCCATTGTAGTTTGGTGGTTTGAGTGTTGGGCTATTACTCCAAGAGAACAGGATTTGAATCCTGCTCCATTGTGGAGACCCCCTGGGTGACCATAGGCAAGTCACAAGCCCAGCCTAAGAAGGAAGCAATGGCAAATTCCTGAATAAATCTTACCAAGAAAACCCTATGATAGAGTACACATAAATTGGAATTAGCTTGAAGTCACATTAACAACAACACATTACAGAGTTTTATCTGACTCATTACCATCCTCCTTAAATACATAGGAGGTTATACAAGGTCAGCAACAGTCTGCTACAGTTCTAGATACTAAATAGCTATATCTTACCATGTACTGTGTTTCATACTCAGTCTTATACCTATTATTCTTAGATATATTTTTCCTGAACTCATAATACAATCTCTCTCTCTGTCTTTTCTCACTATCCTCTCTAACCTCCAGTTCTTATTTGCACCGTACAATTCTATACCATGCTTCCTTCTCTCATTTTGTCAGACCATCCCCATGCATACTTTCGAACACTCAATCTACACTTGAATCACTGGAATTACTTGCTAATGAAATATATTTTACAGTGATACAAACTCATATTAGGTAGTCATAGAATCATAGAAATGTAGAGTTGGAAGAGACCACACAGGCCATCCAGTTCAACCCCCTGCCATACAGGAACACCCTCAAAGCACTCCCGACAGATGGCCATCAAGCCTCTGCTTAGAAACCTCCAAGGAAGGAGACTCCACTACAATGTCACATCTTGTGTTGCATAACACAACTCCCTTCTTAGGAAATGTTATACCATTTGGGGGGAAAGTTGAGTAAGAGGCTAATATTATTCTATTCTATTCTATTCTATTATATTCTATTCTATTCTATTCTATTCTATTCTATTCTATTCTATTCTAATCTAATCTATTCTATTCTACTAGACCCCAGGGTTATCCCTTGAAGCCAAATGATGAGAGATTGAAAATAGATAAAGGCTACACAACATTCTGTAGTCATGGTCACCAACTCTGGCACTTTTAAAAGAGGATTGGACAAATTAATGGAGGATGAGGCTATTGCTGCCTATGAGTCATGATGGCTATATAGTCCTCCCAGTACCAGAAGCAATATTTCTTTCTATGCCAATTACTGAGGCATGCAAACCAGAACAGGATTTTGTTGTTGTGTTCAGTTATTGCTGGTGCACTTCCCATAGGCAACTGGTTGGCTATTGTATGAACAGAATACTAGACTGGCCTTGGGTCTCATTCAGCATGGCTCTTCCCATGTTGTTATGATAAGGCAGCCTACCCTGGTATACTTGGAGGCCAGCCTCACTGTTGAGGGAGACCCTAAATTTCAGCACTTAAGCCCTGCTCTGCTTGTCCCGCCATATATACTGTTTAATTCTCTGTTCCTTTCTTAGGTTTAGGAATAAAGCTTGCGCTACAACACTGTGATGGTGTTTCTTCTGTGCAACATGATCTAGAATATTGTCCAGAAGATTGGATCATGTATAGGAAAAAATGTTACTTCTTCTCAAAGGAAGAAGCAAACTGGATCTCAAGCCAGAACTTTTGTTCCTTACATAATGCTTCACTGGCTAGGATTGAAAAAAAGGAAGAGGTAAGAAATTAAAACATCTGCACGCTGTAGGCTGGTCTCTGCTATAGAATACTACTTTGTTGTTGGTGCTTGTCCATGATGATGTTTCTGAATTTCAATAGAAAAGCTCTGAGAAAGAAGAAACAATTGTTTTCATTGTAATTTTGTTATAATTCACTGTAGAACACTCTGAACACTGCTGTGGAAAGTTTCACAAATTTTAAAATATATGCTTTAGCACATTGACAAAGGGTGTTTTATTTCATTCTGAAATATATATCCTAGCCCCATATCAGTTGTGGTAGAAAAGGAGGAGGAGGTCACAGTTGGTAGGGAGCCCAAATATTTATAGTCCCATTCATGAATTTGTGTTTAATCATAAATGTTGTTGTTGTGTGCCTTCAAGTGATTTCCAACTTAGGGCAACCCTAAGGCAAACCTATCACAGAGTTTTCTGAAACTGAGAGTATGTCACATGCTCAAGGTTACCCGGTGGGTTTCCATGGTCAAGCAGAGAATCAAACTTTCATCTTTAAGGTAGTATCCAACACTCAAACCACAATACCATGCTGACTGTCACAAGTACCAGCATATATTACGTGATGATTCTGTTAATTTGTGATGTAGCCAATCCACTGTTTGACATCAAACTCTCTTAATTTTGAAAGGATTTTATCATGCATTTAAAAGGCAAAGATTCCTACTGGATTGGCCTCAGGAGAGACCCAAAACAACCTTGGAAATGGACAAGTGGAGAAAATGCAACGTGAGTTTCTTTTCCTTTAAGAGGAAAAAATATATTTGATACTAATTACATCTTTACATTTATCAGGCAGATTTTTTAAAAAGATATTATCAGCTTAATTCTTTCCTTAGCTATTTCCTGAGGGAAATCCCTCCTCTGAAGCTGGAAATTTGCATCCCACCTGGTATAAATTTCAGCTTCATAGGAGGAAAGTTTTCTGTGGATTGCTCTTCTGTTGACTGATGTCTTAGTGGTGAAGAGAAGACAACAAGACATGTTAGTTGGAAAGAACAGCCATGACTTAATTTTGTTACAGCCGAATAACACTGGTGCAAGATAGACAAGAAGCCCAAGTACTGGACAGTTTTATGGTGCCACTAGGGACCAGAGTGAAGATTGGAAAGAGAAACAGCAGAATTGGAATATATCCACAGGCTCCAGTCCATTGACAGGGGTTGAAGAGAAACAATGATTTCCTGGCACACTACACATATTATAACACTAGTTAACACCCCAATCTTATGAAGGCTCTTTTGCCTATTTTGTCATACCTCCTTTCTAGTTCCCAGCCAGGATCATACTACATTCTAGAAACACCCTCCACCATTCATAATAGTTACCTACTAACCATGGCTTTAATCAATATCTTTCCTCCTGCATTTGTCCCCCAACAACCAGCTTTAAAACTCAACTTGTTACCTGATCACCATACCCATAAGTTTTGCATTTCCGTTGTTATTCCAACACACAACCTGCTTATTCATATCTATCAGCGTCTGTTCCTAGGCACTTCACTCCATGCATCCGATTAAGCAGACAGTCTAGAAAAGCTTGTGCTGCTAACTTCTTTCTCTTAATAGTCTCAAAGGTCCTGGACGATCCCTTTGCATACTGATCCAAACTAACATGATTATGTCTTTGAATTCTACCCTTAAGCATAGGTATTCATACCACTACACAGTTGTTGTAAATCTGTTATGCTCATATAGTGTAATGCAAGTTTAACAAAGTTATAGTTCTTATGCAAGCTATAACAAAATATTAACACAGTTCTGTTTCATAGGAAACCATCCAGGTCTACCTCAGACTGGATGGATTTTCTGGCCAGGAAAATGCTCTGGTTGGAGTTTTGTATAAGGTTATCACCAGACACATGCCCAAGTTCTGCAGACTTCAATGCCCAGACACATATGCATGGTTTTAGCAGACTTGAGAGTTGACTGTCTGCAGCTTTGAGGTCTCCATTAATACAAATACAAGTGTAAGATATGCATTCCTGTTCCTATAAAGGATACAAATGTGTTGTCAGGATTAAAGTGTGCATACGGGAGCCTAGGTTACATGTCCTGTCTATGAACCATCAGGATCTGTTGAACTTAGGCTCAGTCCTTGGAACTGAGTTGTATACTCAGGACTGAAGTACCAGCCTTGGATCGCTTCTAGTTTTTCCTTGTCCTTAATCTTTAATTGGTGGTGGAGGGGGATATATCTTGTCTGATAGTTTCTTGGCAGCAAATCCAACTGAGCAGAGAAGGGATCGTAAAATATGTCATGATTTTATGGATGCCATTACCTTCTAAGGATTTTTTTTAACTTAAGCAGTCCAAACTGGGTAATATTTGCTGCATATCAATGAATCCACTTCCAAAGTCCTAGCCAGGACAACTAAGGATTCTGATTGGTAGACTTTGGGAAGAACAAGTCAGCATGACATCATAACCTGCTTTTGAAAACTGAGAATATATTTAAATAAAAATTTAGGAATCTTCAGGTTAGTCTGTATTTTTTGACCAACTTGCATTTCAAAAACAGAGATAAATAATGTTATTGCCACATTCCCCCTTTGAAGTTACTTCTTGCATTTTAAAATATGGATGGCTATAGAGACCTATTTTTTACTATGCAGTTCCAAGCAGACTGACTTTTTCTTTCTTGCTTGTTTGCTTGCTCGCTTGCTTCCTTTCTTCCTTCCTTCCTTCCTGAGGTAACTTCATGACTGCAAAGTAGCCTATTGTTTTTCCCAGATGGATATAATCTGGTCTGCAATCCTGTATAGGAAGAACTCGCTGAGGAAGGGATTTGGGATCTGTACTTGGAGTGAGATTATGCAGATGTTGTGTGTTGATAGATCACTTACCACAAACATTTTAGTGCCCGTACCATGTGGTAGGAAATCCAAAAAATCTCTGCACTGTCTCCCATTACATCATGCATTTATATTTTTCTGTCTTCCTGTCACGCATCTTTCTAGTTATTTCTCTTTCTCTTTGATAAATATTGGAAATACATTTGTAAATATGGAAATATAACTTGCTTGTCAGTTTCAGTGTCATCTTCCTCAGTGCAATGTCAGGATAGTTAAGTCATTTAAGGCATCAAAATTAGACCGTGTTCCTGGCATTGCAGGCCTGTTTTAGTAACCAAGTGGAAGCCCTGATTCATATTGTATTCCTGGTAGCCCGACCCATAGTTCAGTAGGAAAACATATGATCTGTACATACAGTAAAAATCTGATATGATAGTAGGCTTAGGAAAACACTGTGATCAAGCTGATCAAAATAGAGATTGTTAAAGTGGCCATTACTGAGCTAGAGAGAAAAGTCATTCAGTATAATAGATGATCTTCATATATGAAGCTGCTGGTTAAGTTTCTGCAGTTGCATTATTTTTCATTACATAGTGACGGTTGCTGTCTTAAAAATGATGTATTAGTCCATACAGAAAATCATCCTTTTAGGAGGCATCCTTGTGGGCAGTAAAACAGATAGTAAACACTATAAACAAAGGTTTGAATATTTCCTTTTATATTGCTGTTGTGCCTTCTCTTCCCATAATTTGTAAATGAATGTGAATGCTTATGTTCACAAAGGGGCAACACCTATGCTCAAATACCACTGAGACTGGGCAAATTCCAGAGTTTATAGAAGTATAAAAAATATTAAGAGAAAGAAGCTTATGAGAAGACTAACCAAGCTCAGAAACTATGAGACACTAAAGAACTGTTGGAGAAAGGGAAATGGAAAGCCGGTGAGGCAGATGAAAAATTCCTGTATGTATTTTTTCCCACCTTGTGGATGGCACTCTTCCAGGATGTATTTCCAAATAAATAAATAAATAATCCAGCCCTTTTTTTTTTTTTTTTTTTTCACCTTCTTTTGCAGGTTGGAGGTGCTTGGAGATGGTGGAAATTGTGCTTATTTGAGCAATGAACCTAAAGCCACCGCTAGCTCCTCAAGGTGCAGTACAGAATACCGTTGGATCTGCAGTAAATCTACAACACCAAGTCGGGCATGAGAAGGGTGAATCACAATCTTTCCCTTTGTCATGCAGTCTGGGAGAGTGTTTTACCCCCTCTTGAGACTCCAGAGCTGACCTACCCCTATTTAGGAGTGGGGTTTTGGTACATCAGATGGCTTTTGTTTCTCTAGGGCCTTTCACTTCCTCTACATCTGTAAGTAAGGGGAGCTTTCAAATTCATTCATGCTGAGGATATCCTCCAGTGGAATGATGACACCAATACACTCTTCATGTTGAAAAAATGAAAAGAGATTTTCCTTGACTTGGACCTCTGGAGAAAGACAAGATAAATGGCTCTTGTGTTGACCAGGCCTTAGTTGGCTATGCTAGAAGACATCACAGGAAAAATGGGGATAAATGCCACCAAGTGCTCTGTAGATATTTATTTATTATTTGAAACAAGCCCAATGTGTTTTAGCCTATGTAACTGTTTCAGTGGCTTTCTTCGGGAGCAATACAAAAACAAATATAAATACAAATGACAAAAATCAAAAGGACAAAACTTAATTAAAATGATAAATATAAAAAAATCATAATAAATTTTATGCTTCTGGGAGAAGGTGGAAAGCTGAAGCCTCTATCCTAGTGAGGCTTTGCAAATAGAGGGAGCAACTTCAGTGTTTTAATTGACTGGAGACAGCTTCTAGTCATCAGTTATCTTCCCACATCAAAGGATGATAAAAGGGGCTACCCAAGAAGGATTCTTAACCCAGCAGTTGTCATTGCAGCCACAAAAAAAGTGGTTAGCAAAGCTATCTAGAACAGCTGAGAATTCATTATACTCTCTGGTCATTCACAGCTGGAAAGTAGCTCTCCAAGGACATTGAGCTTATAAATCTTCTCGGTCTTTACCCAACTTCTTTAACATCTTCTAGGCCCCAGCTGTGATATTTTCTACTTTGGTAAGCTGTCTTCTTTTTAAGATTAAAGATAGAAAGTTCAACTAGAAGTCAAAACATTAAAGTTTGCAATTGTAAAGTTTGTAATTAATAAAAGAATTATCAAGAAAGATATCTGAAAGATTTTGTTACTTTTTAATATTGGATTTAAGCATTTTGGATTTATTAATTTTGGGTTACAAAGTGGACCGTGTGAGAAATTGTACTTATCTTACTAAAAGGATTGTACTGGACTGGACAAAGTTGAAACACATTGCTAAGTCAGTTACTGTTCATCAGACACTTCAGTGGTGTAACTGGAGAAATGTCTGTGCTTCAAGAGAGAAAGGGGGGCTTCCCTTGTGTTACCCCAAAAGTGGGTGATGCAGGGGTCCAACCCACGATGCCAGTGCCTCCATGAAACATTGGGGAATATTGTCTCAAACTGGAGGCCTGTAAGAGGGGGGTAACCTAATGAGATCTTTCCACCTATGTCTACCAGTACTAGTGCAGGAAAGAACCAGCTGGAAATTCAAAAATAAACTTAATGTGCTTTATTGGGGAATTACAATCACACACACATGATCCAAGCAATCATGCAATCATAGAAGACTAGCTGAAGGAAAATGGAGGGAAGTTTTGAATAGCAAGATTTTCAGGATGAAGTGGGTCATATTTACTAATCCAGAAGAGCAGCAAAGAAGCAGCAATGTGGCTTAAACTTGCATCTAAGGACAGTACACAGGAATCTTCGAGACACTATTGTCTCTAAAAGGGTGAGTCATCAGAAGTTAACTGCAAGTCCATTATCACTGGAATTTCCTGGTGATTTCCTGACAATGACCTGGCTATGCCAGGAGGTCTTTTCTGACCTAGTTTGCAACACATGTGTTTGGTCAGCCTTTTCCTCCTGGTTAGCATGGCCACATATAGCCATAGCTAGATATATTTACATTTATGTCAATATATTTTTCCAATTAAATCATATTTTGCCTATGAAACCATATCAAAGCTCGGGGATGTATGGCATGGTACCAATTCCCCCCAAATGGAACTTCAATGATGAAACCACAGAGTTTCATTTTTCCAAGAAGGTGCCATATATCTGCAATTTGTTTAATTTTGGAAGATAGGGGATGGAGTGATGATGAATGAACGTGTAAGGAGGAGGGTTAGGGTGAAGAACCATCTTACTTCTCCTAGTTTTATCAATTAATCACTTAGTTATGTGGGCAAATTTAACAAAAATATGTCTCTATAGCTAACAAAAGGTATGCCTTCTTCAAAAGAGCAAAATATGAAAAATAGAGAATCATAGAATCACAGAGTTGGAAGAGACCACAGGGGCCATCCAGTCCAACTCCCTGCCATGCAGGAACCCACATCAAAGCACTCCCGACAGATGGCCTCTGCTTAAAAACCTCCAAAGAAAGAGACTCCACCATACTCTGAGGCAGCATATTCCACTGCCCGACAGTTCTGACTGTCAGGAAGTTCTTCCTGAGGTTCAAGTGGAATCTCCTTTCCTGCAGCTTGAATCCATTGTTCCTTGTCCTAGTCTCTGGAGCAGCAGAAAACAAGCCCTCTCCTTCCTTGACATGGCATCCCTTCAAATATTTAAACATGGCTATCATGTCCCCTCTTATCTTTCTCTTCTGCAGAGTAAACATACCCAGCTCCCTAAGCTGTTCCTCATAGGGCATGGCTTCCAGACCGCTCACCATTTTGGTCGCCCTCCTCTGGACATGGTCCAGCTTGTCAATATCCATCATGACATGCGGTGCCCAGAACTGGACACAGTATTCCAGATGTGGTCTAAACCAAGCAGAATAGAGTTGTACCATTACCTCCCTTGGTCTCAACACCATACTCCTATTGATGCAACCAAGAATCGTCAAAAGAATTGAGGAAAAAACACTCAACAACACACATAGATATATACAATATACAAAAGCAGCAGTATTTTTCTAGCAATTGGAACTTTAAAATACAAAGACAGCAATATTCAAACAATTCAAGGACACAATAAGATGGGCAATGCATCTTCAAAAGAAGCAATGGGGAAAAGTCCAACATAGGCAATTCATGGCACAGTTCATATGGCTCTGAATTCAAAGAGTCCAAGGCATCAACTGGAGAGGAGATTCCTCCCCCTCCTCTGAGTCTGAAAGAGTTAATTGGAGATAGTTCCTGGTGCATTTGGAGAGATGAAGTGAGGGTTCCACACACACACACCATACCCAGAGCAATCAGGGTATGGCACTGATGGATAAAGCAGTGTTCTTTGGCTTTCAGGGCTGGATGTCACTTTTATTTCTCTCTATTCCTTTTTTCTTCTTTTTTTCATTTTGTTATGTAATATGTAGATTGTATTCTTTGCATATTCTTCTTTTGTACAGTAGGTCCCTCATAACCACGTGACTGGTATCCAAGGTTTCATTAATCCACGATCCGCTCCAGACCTATGGCTGCCACTGCTGACCAGATCCCTTACTTGGCACAGTAAGCCATTAGAGGAACACGGCAAGGTACAGCTGGGGTTCTCTTATCTCTCCTGCCTCTCTTGGCTGAGGAAGAGATGGGTACTCCTTCCTAGCAGAGAGAGGCATGTGAAGCCCAGAATGGCTCCTCCTTGTACTCTCTCCACCAAGGAACAAACAGATACTCCTTCCTCAGCAGGGAGAGTCACACAGAGGCCAGCATTGCTCCCCTCTGTTCCTTACTCCACCAAGGAAGAAATGGATGCTCCTTCTTCAGTGGAAAGAGGACTGCAAAACCTACCATGACTCACCCTGCCCCTCTCACACTCCCCCCAGAAGAAGTGGATGAGGAGAGGCCCATGAAGTCCAGCTCTGTGAAACCACATGCCTCTCTCAGCTAAGGAAGAGATGGATGCTCCTTCCTAGTTGGAGAGAAGCATATGAAGCTTAGCAAGGCTAATCCCTCTCTCTGCTGAGGAAGAGATGAACACTGCTTCCTTGTTGGACAGAGGCACCCAAAACCTGGCACAGCTCCCCTCCCATCTGCATTTTTCACCATCTGCATGAAGTCTGGGAACATATCCCTTGTGGATATGGAGGACCTATTGTATCATATAACTTTAATTAAAAACATTTTAAAAAATGATTTGTGTTCTGCATATTGCTTAAAAGCCTAGTAGCAGAAATTTGTGGAGCTGAAAGATCTTTCTCCATTTGTAGTTTTTTCCCCCATCCATTTTCTAAATGTACAATATCTTTTTCAGCTCTAGTGACCCAAATTGTATGTAGTGTTCCAAGTGTAGCCACTTTTGCATAAGGGTGATAAGATGTTGGCAATTCCCAACAAAGTGGGGGAGAGAAAAGTGGGGGAGAGAAAGGAGAATGGGGTTGAGATAAATCCAACATCTTCTTCAGGGTCTCTGCTACTCATACAAATGGGGTTTACTGTGCCTGCACAGTGCATCATTTGGAACCTTCTAGAGCTGTTATACAAGTGTTTGTATTCTAGCAATAGTGCTTCCTCCCCTGGTCCATGTGATCACCCCCATTCCCACTCAGTTCCTTTTTGTCCACTGCAGCAGCATCATAGAAGGAAAGATTGGTGAGCTGTATCATTTTTCCTACTTTCAGTTTTGATCACAGTCTTGTTACCAGGCCATATACCCCTACACCTTGATATTGTTTAATTGGCAAAATATGACCTTATTGACAAAATATATTAATTGACATAAATATGAAATATATCCTGCTATGGCTGAATGACCACACTAGATAAAAGGAAAAGACTGGCCAAACACATGCTGTGAAAGTTAGGTCAGAAAATCCTTCTAGATGTACCAGGTCATAGTCAGGAAATTGCCAGGAAACTCCAGAGATAATAGACTTGCAATTAGCCTTAATAACTCAACCTTGTAGACAATAGTGACTGGAAGATTCACTGCCATTATCAGCCTCACTCTTTGCCTCTTCAACAATCTAGGCCTTATAATAAACTACACGAAGTCTCACCTCCAGCTTCTCAGACCATCAAATTCATAGCAGCAATCCTCTTCTCCCATAAAATGGCAGCTTACGTCCCAGAATAGAGGTTTCAAAACTTAAGAACAGTGTCCTATGGTGTTGATGCTCCAGATAGATGAGTGCCAAGGATATCCAAATCCATCTCAGTTTCATGGCCTCTACAGCAGTGGTGATGCCATATACACAACTTCAAATGCACTCTCTTCAAGCTTGGTTCCTGTCTCAGTTTGACCCTTTGATTGGCTCACCTTGTTGGCAACTCACCATTCTGAGGGCCGTACATCACTCCCTGGAATGGTGGCTCCATACCAACATTCAAACAGGAATGTCCTTCACTCCTCCGCAACCAACTATGATGGTGACAACAGATGCTTCCATGGAACGATAGGGAATGCACATTCCATCAAATGGAACTGGGCAGGAATAGACACTGGCTTTCACATCAATGTATTGGAAATGCTAGTGGTAGAGAAGGCCCTACATGCATTCAAAGCCCTGCTATGGGGCAAAGTTGTTCAAGCAGTGTCTGACAACACTACAGTGGTCTACTACCTGAACAAACAAGAAGGAACCAGATTAACCACTCTGCTGAACCTGACATCATGCGTCTGGGAATTCCCTCTCTACAATTTGTCTACCAGGAGAGGAGAACACTGTAGTATATGCTCTCAGCAGAGATCTGACCTCCTGTCATGAATGGGAGCTCCATACCGATGTTCTCCATAGTGTCTTGAAGGAATGGACCAGTCCACACATGGATCTCTTCACCTCTGTACTGAACATCCAGTAACAGTACTGCTCCAGGGTTCGACAGGGGAAGGTTTCTCTCAGTGATGCCTTCCTATATCACTGGGGAGCCCCCCCCATCATGTACTCCTTTATTCTGCTTCCTCTCATCATCAGAGTGATCTCTAAGATCCAGAGGAACAAGGCAAAGTTTATTCTGGTCATCCCATGGTGGCTCAGTGAACCATGGTTTGCTCCTCTCTTTTCACTTATTGAGGGATTTACTGCAGGCTTGCTGACAGACCAGACCTTCTGATTCTCCATGATGGTTAGGTTTATCATCTCAATCTGGACACACTCAACCTGCAGGTTTGGAGGATACACTTTCGGACTCTCTCTCAGCTCCAATTTGTTGACACCTACTAACTACTCTTAGACTTTCAACTTGATGATCATATGCCTACAAATGGACTAAATTCCTGTCCTTTTTTGTCAACTCAATGATTATCTCCAGACCAAGCACAGACATGTCATATACTAGACGTTTTCATGTCCCTGTCTGACAGAGGGCTATTTTCTCATCCACAAAGCACTATCAAGCTGCAATTTTTAACAGATTTCAACTAATTGGCAAGCCTTCCTGCTTCCAGCACCCATTGATGAAATGGTTTCTGAAAGGCAACAAGAGCTTACACCTACTTGTGTTCTGCTCCACACCTCAGTGAAGATTAAAACCAGTCCTATCTCAGAGATGGCAACATATGACATTTGCTTCCTCACATAGAAGACGACCTTT
Source organism: Ctenosaura bakeri (assembly GCA_948474755.1). Classification (NCBI taxonomy): domain Eukaryota; kingdom Metazoa; phylum Chordata; class Lepidosauria; order Squamata; family Iguanidae; genus Ctenosaura; species Ctenosaura bakeri. The sequence goes on along the minus strand of CAOLHI010001474.1, from coordinate 771,760 downwards.
TTTATGGCTGCTACATCAGCCAGGTGAGCAGGGGAACTGTGCACCTTTACATGGACCATCCATACCTGAAATTCCATACAGACAAAGTCATTCCCAGGCCTCATATCTTGTTTCTTCCAAATGTGGTGTCAGCCTTTAATTTGGACCAGGACATCATGTTGGCAGAACCCTTCCATGAATTTGGACTGAACTTGCACTATCTTATGTCAAATGGACTCTGGCCTTCTACTTCAACAGGACTGCTGACTTTTGCCAATCCCAGAGACTCATCTCAACACACCTGTCTAAGTGGATCTCATCAGGCATCCACATTTCCTGAACTGGCAAAGAGGGACCCTTCTCTCTGTTTGTGTAGCCACTCTACCAGAGCTGTGGATTTCTCATTGATCTTTTTGAAAGGGATGCCTTTGGAGAACATTTGCAGGGCAGCTACCTGGGCTCAGCCTCTGACTTTTATTATACACTATTGACTGGATGCCAGGTCCAGGGCTGATGCTGCCTTTGGGAGAGCAATGTTGTTTTCCTGTGGTGTGTAGCTTGCTAGTCCCATTTGTGTGAGTCACCGAGACCACAAAGAAGAACAGGTTGCTTACCTGTAACCATGGTTCTCTGAATGGTCATCTGTGAACTCACACAACACCCACTTGTCCTCTCCATGTTTGTCATGCTGTCTATCCTTAGCTCAACAGCTGCTACTACAGTGGCCACAGAACTGAGTGTTTGAGTGGGAATTGGGCTAGTCACATGGACCAGAGGAAGAGAGGCTACCACCCAAATGCCTATATAACAGCTCTAGAAGGTTCCAAATAATGCCCTGTGCGGGTACAGGAAATCCCAATTGTGTGACTTCATAGATAACCACCTGGAAAAAAAAAACAGTTACAGGTGAGCAACCTGTTCATTTAAGAATCACTCTGCATTTCAGCCAGCACTCCACACTATTTCATTTGCTGAAGATTAATCCCCATTGATCTCAATGCTACTTACTTCTAAAAAGGCATGCATAGGACTGCTATTGTTAACTGATTCTTTAAAGTAAGAAACTGTATTTCAGAAGTTGGAAGCTTTCTGCTTTTATCCGCAAGTTCTTATTTTCAGAACAGAAGCCAAAGTTTTAAAATACCATTTATTGAATATGTAGATCTTCCCCCTCCGACCTTAGCTCAGTTATCTTTAAAGCATCACCCCTTAAACCACTTTTTTTTTTTTTTTGCGAGGTGGGGAGCAGAGATGCATTTGGGAAAGTTATCAACCTGATCCTTGGAAAAATGCACCTAAGTACGTACACAAATGTATGGAAAAATATTTTATTGCATGGAAAATTGACTTTGTATAAGTGGAATAGCTATAATTCTGCTGGGGATTTACATCTTCGTAAAGGGACTTATGTATGCAGGAATTAGAACTAGGCAGTTCTGTAATGTCTGCATTCAGTAAGGAACTGCTGTTCCATTGCTGTGTAGGGAAGCCAGCAAGGTGACCAGTGAACATAAAGACATAAGGACCAATGTGTTTTGGGACATCAGGAAAGGAGTGCTAACACACATCAGTAGAGCCCAATGTGCATCAGGACACTCTTGTCTGTGTCATCTTACACACCTTTGCAATTCAGTGACAGGATTTCTCACTGTCTCTACTATGTAGCTGAGAAAATGTAGAGTTATAGAACATGGACCATGATAGAGGATTCTGGCCATTACAAAAATGTTTGAAGGAGCAGGTCTTTCACGCTTCCTGAAAAAAAAATGCAATATTTCAAATTGTAAAACAAAACAAAAAGTAATTTTAATTCTTCTTAGCACATGTTTCTTTGACAGGTCTGCCCTTGTTGGGCTTGAATATAAAGCAGAAAATGAGTGGTAGACTTTTACATGGCAGAGAGCATGTCATCCTTCACACTTCCATCAGTTTTGACTTTTCATTCTAATGGTAACAAGTGCTAAAAACTCTGATTCTCAAAGGTATGTAGAAGGAAACAGGCAGAGCTCCCATAGCTCACTTCACAAGATGAGGAAACACTTGTGCCAAGAATTCCCTCTAGGAAATAATCAGAAATTACTCTTGAATCTAACTCTCTCCCCTCCAGGAGTTAATATTGACCCCCAGTTTTAAAGATCCACACTTTTTGTACTACAGGAGAAATGCTAACATCTAAATGTGTGTTTTGAATTATCACAATTGCTTCATCCTGTCCTTTTCTGTCTTTTCTGCATATAATGGAAGCAGATTTCATTTTTTCCCCTTTCCCAAATATATATTATACTTGAATAAAACTTTTCCTTCGTCAAAAATGGCCTTTTGTTGATCATTTCAAAAATCAGCTTCTATAACAAATTTAACAATTTCCCTCTTTCCTGGAAGAAAGCTGTCTTTTTTTCTAAAGAGGGTCAGACATGCAAACCTAATGCTGAGGGAGACTTTTCTCCTTACTGTGCTAATGCTTGGGGTGTGCCAATAAGGATGACTGCAGCTTGTTCAGACTGGAAAAGAGAAAAAAATGTATTGCATGCAACAAAGCGAGTGTGGATAGAGTTTTGACTCCTGGACTAGGATTCTGGGAGCCCAGGGTTCAAATCCCTGCTCAACCATGGAAATCACTAGGTGACCCTGGGCAATGCACTCTTTCTCAGCCTCAGAATATGGCAATAGCAAACCTCCTCTGAACAAATCTTGCTAGGAAAACTCTGTCATAGGTTCATCCTAGAGCCTCCATAAGTCAGAAATGACTTGAAGGCACACGGCCACTCCACCATCACTGCATGCAAAGGGCCATTAAGTGAGGAATCCTACATGATGTGGTGATGATCACTAATGGGCAGAGCAATCTGGTTCCTAAGTAGGGTGAAAGAGAACAGGGGCAACGAATCTTCTCCTACAACCCAAGCGCTGCTCAGTCCCTAGCCAAGGCAGAAGATGAGAGTGAGTGAATTTCACCAAATTTTTTAGCCCAGCATATTTTTGCTGCCCCTCCACCCCCTTGAAAGCAGAGAGGGGAACTTAGCTATCAGGGCCCACATCTGGCTTGCCTGGAAAAGAATGGAGCAGCTTTGAATCCAGCAAATCCAGAACTGGATCACCCTCTCTCATCTCCAGAATACCCCATCTTAAGAAAAACACCTATAGTAGCTTCAGAGAACTTCCAGTGCACAGTCCTAACCTTTGCCACCCATCAGATTCAGAAGGCAGGCTAGCAGTTCCATGTCCATTTCCAATTGCATGGAGAAGCTGAAGGCAAATACCATCACCTTCATAGTCTGATTATGTGAGTTTCCCAAAGGCATCTGTCTTGCATCTTTTGGGAGACAGAAGGCGAGTCTGTAGACCTTCATCTAATCAAGTGAGGCAGTGCTTTTCCATGCGACATGGGATGGGGACAATATTTGTGAAGAATCAGTGCCAAGACCCAAAAAGATGAAGGAGCTGAATTTCATATATTGATTTGAAATGACAAATATTTACCAGTACAAGGTACACATTTTGTATCATCATTACAGGACTATTAAGGAGAACGATTTGTGTTCTGACCCAACAGCTTGTATTTACAGGTATACCTAGACAGGAATAAGATAGAAAGAACAGGGATAGATTCCTATACCACAAAAAGAAAAAAAATGGCAGTTCAGCATGTTTCCACAAACTTTTTATTCAAATCTACCAAAAGGAAACAGTTAGCTCAGGCAAGCGTTGCATAAGCAAGCACAAACAACCTTCTAAAAACTGTTTGAAAGCTTCTAAATTGTATCCAGGAATGATTTTTTTTTCTTTCACTAGCCTCCACTTTTCTTTTTATTTTCATGTGAGTGGCCCACTTACAGCTGCTTTTTTAGCATGCTGGGGGTAGCTAGTACAACAGGCTTACTTGCTTTCTGGTTTTCTCTCTCCTTTGTTGTTCATACATGCCCAGGAAGGGAGGCAGCTGCTGTTTACCTTGCCTATTGCAGGCAGGCACATATAGCTAGATTAGGATAGGCTTGATCAGAATCCCACTTTCCCAGCTCCAATTGTGTGCAGCAGCTTGCCTGCAGTGAACAATGTAATAGTTCACTACATGCACGCTTCTGTAACCTGACACTGAAAAATCTCTGTTTCCAGCCTTTTTTCACTATACTCCCAGTGCTGATATTGCTAAAGAAAAATAAATAATAATAATAATAATAATAATAATAATAATAATAATAATAATAATAATAATAATAATAATAATTTTATCCCGCCTCTCCCAGTGGATCGAGGTGGCATTACAGGAATATATAAATACATTAAAACATTAAAATGTACCCCATCCTCCCCTTCCTAGCTAGAGAGAGGATAAGGAATAAAGGGAGAGACTGAGCAGATATGAGAAGATTTTATAAAAAAGGGTGTCACTGTCAGAGAGTTTGTTAACTGCAGTATCTATGTGTATATTTTTTTATTTACACCAGAACGGCTTTTGTTTCACAGATCCACTCAGCTACAGCACTGCAGTCTTCTAAATGAATCTTCCCATTTTTCAGTTTCCCACAGCTATTTGCTTGAGTTTCACCTGTTACTTGGATCCTAGAAAAAAAAAAAAATCAAATGTGTTTGGGTTTCAAGGGAGAAGAGGGGAAAAAGAAGATAAAGCATTCTAGGGAAAGGGGGAGAGAACAAGTACATTTGAAAAAGGTATCTGAAACATTGAGCAAATGGGCGAAGACCATGAAATGACAGGGAAAGAAATGAAGGAAATATCTGGAACTGAATGTGGAAGGAATTGAATCTCTCTGTGCCTGTCCACACCATGTGTGTTTTTTACTGGCAGTTGTGGTCTAAGCTGAGGGGGGCATTATGCTTTACCCATTTCTTCAGGAGAGTCCCCCTACACTTGGACCAAAAGCTGCCCCTGCCCTCTAATTTAATTGACACTTGGCTGATCATTTTTACAGCCACTATAAAACTCATTCATGGGGATAGTTTTGCCGTGGCCTCAGCAGACCAAGGCAGCATAGCCAGTGGTGAAGGATTCTGGGAGTTGCACTCCAAATAAAATCCCCCCTTGTCTTAGGAATCACAATCCTAGGAGAAAACTGTAGTTATGATACTAATGATAACACAGGAAATCATATCTCTGAACATGGATGTGCCCCAATCATAAGTGTGAATGGGTGCTGGGGGGGGGGTAGAATTCAAAGGGAATGTACAGGCAGGAGACAGGACTCTCACCTAGAGGGTATGTTACATTACCTTTATTTTACAGAGACACACTTAACAGAAAACTGGAGACCAGCTGAAGAAAAAAAAATTAAATGTCTGAAGAGAGGAAGTGGGAAAGAGTTTAGCATACTTTTCTGCCTACTGCTTTTCTAATTTAAGATGCACTCTCACTTCACATGTATTTGGGTAGATCAGTACTGAAATATCAAGGCTTCCATCACTGTGGTTTACAGTATTTATAAAGAACTCTGTTTAGTGCAATGTCATAGCACAGGTAATGATTTTGTTCAGCAGACAGTTGTAGTGTAGCTGTGGATTAGATAAGAGTGGAAGTGAAAAACAAAACATTTTTAAACACGGCACTTTTCCCTATGGGAGGAAAAACTCACAGCTTGGAGTCCAATATGGAACCATCTATCCAGGAACGTTCACCTCCAAGGGACATGACTACCATTCCAATCCATGGAAGTTGTCCTCCAGTAATCTTGCTCTTTATGAAGGTCTAAAAAAGATAAAGTAGATATGGAAAAGTTTGAAACACCTGCCTTTGTGATTAGACCCTCATTAAATCAAAACATTTAAAAAACACTAGTCACCTTCTCATAGGAGGCAACAAGTTATTTTAACAGCCTTTTTCTCACTGCAAGAACATCTTTGAAATTGTGCAGTGTTTGAAAATTTCATAGTTTAGGTCTTGTTCTGCACAAAATTCACATGTGGCAGAACAAAGCACTCTCTATATAGGAAACAGTATTTTCTACATAGAAATTAAACAAAATTGTTGTTGTCATTATTATTGTATTTACCTCTATTTCACCTTTTTCCCACTTCAGGACTCAAAGATTTTACAACATTTTTTTAAAAAAAAATCATTAAAAGCCACAAGGTATAAAAGGTAAAATGCAACTGAACAATCAAAAATATTAAAACCAGAGTAAACCATATACGATTAAAACACACACACACTAACACAGTAGTTAGCAAGATCCAGCACATTACTTATATGTTGGATGAGACTTACATAGTCAACTATCAAATGCCTGTCTAAAGAAAGAGTCTTACTTGTCTCCAAAAAGAAAGTAGGGAAGGTGCCAGGCTAAATTCTCTGGTCAGATAGTTTTATAGGTCAAAACAAGTACTTTGAATTGTGCCTGGAAATGAGCCCACAGCCAGTAAAGCTATTGCAACAAAGGAGTTGTGTGTTCCCTGTAGCCAGGCCCAGTTAACAATCTGGTTGTAGCTCTTTGGACCAGTTGAATTTTTCCAAACTTACCTTCCTTCCTTCCTTCCTTCTTTATTTATTGCATTTATATGCCACCTTTCTCCCAGAGTGGGATCCAACCAGGTTCTTCAAAGACAGCCCTGTGTAGAGCATGTTTTATGTAATCCAACTGGGATGTAACTAAAGAAAGTGTCACCATGGACAGATCTGACATCTATAAGCTGATGTCTATAATAATAGAAATATCTTCTGTGGGGAAAAAATTGTCTGTGAATTTTACATAGAATAAGTCCCAAGCTATCGAGTTTTTAGTCAGTCCAGGATTATTCTCATCACAGTTTTTTTATTACCATGCTATATATCCCTGTTCCATATTAGAGTACAATTGGCAAGCAATATCATTTTTCATACAGAAATTAAACATTTATGGCTGGGAAGCATGTGGGAAAGGATGCTGGCTGTAAGCCTCATGCTAGGACGGGCGAGTGGTGGTGGGATGATGGCGGGCAGTGGCCGGGGGGCAGACAGTGGAGTTCTTCTTTTTGCACCCCCCAGAATTAGTGCCCAGGGCACATGCCCCAGTTGCCCCACCCTAGATATGCCTCTGAATATTTTCTTCTCCTACCTTCTCCCTTCATCCCCCTTCCCTTGTGTGTCTTGTCTTTTACATTTGAAAGCCTGAAGACATGGTCTGTTTCATTTTGAAAGATTTGTAGAGATATTAGGTGGCAATACTGTAACAAACTGATGGAGTGTTACTCTCCACCAGAATGCTCAGAATGCTCTGCTGCAGAGGGAATGGAGATTGCACTGTTTCCCTTGCTGTATACCATAGGTGTGCAGTAAAGAGACAGGGGCCTGCCAGAGCAGCTCTGCCTTTTTGGATACTGAACAGGAGGATGCCCAACTGCATTCCGGTTACTCCTGAGGAACCAAAATAGAAGAAGCAGCCTCCACCCACAATAGAAGGCTGTTCCATCCCTCCTGAGTGCTCAAGAGCATCTGTAACACACTTGAGTGCAGCATTCCCCCAATAGGTGGAAGGCATTGAGCAAGAATGTGCAGAATATCTCCTTCCATCACGTCCAAAAGACAGCATTTGACAGCTTCTCTTTAAAGCCTGATGATATTGTAATAAAAAATTAAAAGGTGTCATTATATGGTATCTGCATACACTCCTTTTTTTCTATTTCACTGGGATGAAGATGTTCATATATGCTTACCAGTTCCTCCTGATCCTCTATCACCAACAGGTGAGAATGTTTTGCTATGCAGTCTTTTTCACTCGCATTCCAGATTTGCTTTTCTTTGGAAATCCAGTAGCACTTGTTCTTGTAATTAATCCAGTTCTCAGGGCAGACCTTGCAGCTACAGTTGTCTGTAAATTAAAAAAAAATGTGGAAACAGAGATATTTGACTCAAGTTAAAGCCTTATGTACCAATTTTATAATGCATGTTCTGAGAATGCAGTGGCACGGCATGGACAACACTAAGGTTCAGTGCATCTATGAAAGCAGCTACTGGCTGTATGCATGGTAGCAAGAAATGTTATGTGCTTTCTCTCAGCTACTCAGCATCATTCACTTGCATGTTCTACCCACTTCTTTCCTCTTATTCAGCAGAACACACAATTTTAACAACTATGAAATGTGTGTAAAAGTCAACTATGATATCCTCCCAACCCCATCAGTTTGCCAGAATAGAAGTACCAGGCATGAAGAGGCCATATTAAACTGAGGCATTTTTACAAATAAATCTGAACTGCTCTGTACTTACTCAGCAGTGCTATCACAGCGATCAACCATGCAATGTTCCCAAGCCATCCAATCCAAAGGGCAATACGGAGACAACGCCCTTGGGAGGTACCTATGGAAATTGATCCAGCATTAGGTAGCGTAATAAGAGATCAAATTCTGCCTATTCATAGGTGTTGGTGGAATGGAGACCCACCGTAATCCCATAATTGGTAACATAAACAGATAGGCCCAAGATATTTAAAATGAGTTGATCAACACCTTAAAGATGTACATTGGCGGGGGAGGGGGAGGGGGGTGTCAAAGTATAGTTGTCATCTATCAAGATGTATACTGATTCATCATTCTTTATGAAAAATTATACCACCTCAAAATTATATCACCAAAAATTATACCACAGGTTTGTTGACTATCATAGATCAACAAATGGTATCTCCCATTAAGTCAAAATATGTAGTGTGTTAAACCAGCCAAGTTATTTTGATAAATGAAGCAGAAAATCCCACCCCAGTGCTTCTCCCCACACTCAGTCAATAATAACACAAAAATAATATAATAATTTGCTCTTTGGGGGCTAAACTCTCAAGCTAAAGGGAAAAAATCATTTAGAAAAATAAAAATTAGATATTACTTGGAATCAAGATATCCATACAAGAGAAAAGAATAAAAAATTATTTAAAAATGATAAATTAGGTAAACGTTTTGCATCATTCAATGAAAGAAAGAAGAGAGGAGTTGTATTCTATGTTAAGAATAACAGGCAAAAGATATATTTAAGGACTCCAAAGGCCATTGCAGTGCAACTGAAGTACAAATACAAAATTCAAAAATATTATTGATTGCGATTTATGCTAATAACAAGCAGGACATTTTTTATAAAATAAGAGGAAGAACTATAGGATTGAATAATGGTGAAATGAAATGGATGAGTGGCTGGGATGGAGTAATTGGGCCCACTATAGATAGAAATGCATTGTTTAACAAAAGGAAGAAAAGCATTTATTGAATTAGTAGGAAGTCTAGCTCAGATACAAGCACCTGAACAGAAAAGAGTATACTTTTTATTCAAATAGACATAGATCTTGCTCAAGGATCGATATGTTCTGGGCATCCAAAATAATGCTGAATAGGATAGATAATATGGAAATCTTAAATAAAACCATATTGAACCATAATCCAGTATTATTAACACTTGGATGCAAGAAAAAAGTATAGTCATGGAAACGAAAAGATGTATTATTGGAGAAAGACAGAATAGCGAATAAAGCCAAAAAGGAACATTTTTAGAAAACTTGAACAAAGGGACAATGATGGACATAGTCTAAAATACTGGAAAAACAACTTCCTTATTAAACAAGACATAATATTCAGGAAAAAGAGACCATGGAGGAGAGAAAGAAAAAAAGATGAATTGAAGAAAAAACCTGGGAATATTTCAAATAGAAATTAAATAAAAGCATTACAAAAAGAATTACCTATTCAAATGACCATAGAAATTGAAACAAAATTAAAATATTAAAATATATTAAATGATGGGATTTTGAATATGCCAATAAGCCAAGAAAATGGTCAGTGTATAAATTAAGAGAGAGAAAAGGGATTTAATACTTAAAATAAAAAAGACAGAAATGTAGCCACAAAACAAAATGAAATCAAGAAAGATTTTTGGAAAAAAAAAAATCTCTCGTTTGCTCAAAGAGTTACAGAAGGAAGAATGTAAGGATAAGAAGTTACAACAATATTTGGATGCAGAAGGGATTCCTAAAAGCACAGAAACACAGGATAAGGAATTAAATCAAAGAGTTTCAGTGGAAGTGACTGAAGCAATAAAGAAACTGAGGACTGGCAAAGCACCTTGACCTCTTAACTTCACTACTTTATAAGACTTTCAAAGATGAAATAGTATTACCATTACTTATTGTGATCAGTCAAATAAAAACATTAAAATAAACCAGAAACGTGGGAATGGCTAACATTACACTCATGTTGAAAGAAGGGAAAGATCCACTAGAAGTCAAGAATTACAGTCATCATTATTAAACATTGACTATAAGATCATTGCAAAGATATTACCAGAGAGACTAAAACAAATTCAAAGAGACTAGATTTAAGATCAGTCAGAATTTCTACCAAGAAAACACTTAAAGGAAAATATTAGAACTATTTTGATTGGTATTGAACATTCTGAAAAGCACATAAAAAACAAACAAACAAAAACCCCTGCAATGATATTTCTGGATGCTGAAAAGGCATTCGATAATATTAACTAGTCTTATGTTAGAAGTTTTGAATAGAATGGATTCAGGTGAAAATCATATAAACTGGATTAAAGTTACAACGATCAGTTTGAAAATATTAGAATTAATAGATTAAAAAACAGAATGGATAGAGACCCAAAAAGGGACACAATAAGGCTGTTCTCCATCTCCACTTCTGTTTGTGACTGTATTAGAGGTTATTAACAGGAAAATAAGAAATGAGCCATAAACAAAAGGAGTTAAAATCGATGGTCAGAAAAACCAACTAAGAGCTTTCAGTGGTGATTTAGTAAAATTACTAGATGTTCTAAAGAAAAATATTTTAAAAAATGGAAATTCATTAAGATTATGGGGAGTTAGCAGGATTTAAAATAATCATGAAATGATTATGAAACATATGGATTAAAAAAGAAGAACGGGAATAGGCCCAAGAAAAAATACTTAAAGTAGAAAGGAAAACAAAGTATTTTGCAATAACAATCACAAAGGGAAAAAAATCAGATTTATTTGATAATAACTACAATCCAATGTGGAACTGAATTAAGGAAGATTTTCAAAAATGGTTGCAATTAAACTTTTTATTAGTGAACATGACTATTAAAATGAACATGATATTCCTTTTTCAGAACTTACTAATCATAAGAAATGATGAACCTTTTAAATAATGCTATAAAGATTCAAAGAAGTTTATTTGTCAAGGAAAGGTAATGCCAGAATTAAATGGAGTGCACTACAAGATACTAGAGAAAGAGAAGGATTAAATTTGCCAAATTTAAAATTTTATGATCATGCTTGAACTATTTCCTGGATATTAGCCTGGATTAAATTACAAAACGAAAGATTACTACATCTTGAAGGATATAATTTAGTATATGGATAGCAGAGGCATATTTGGTATAACAAATCAAACATGGAGAAAGATTTTTTTGAAAGATTTTTATTAAAGGTTTTAATTAAAAATAAAGCAAAAACCCTTCCCACTTCCAAGCTTGTTTTCCAGTTGAATCTGTGTGTTCCATTCCATTCATACACAATTGTTGCTTTCTTAAGGGATTTGTTACATTTTACATTGTTAGACAATTGCTTTGTTGACTTTAATGGACAAATTCTAAGAAAACTCTTACTAAGAATTTGGAAGTTATATTAAAGGAAGCTATATTCAAAAATTCCAGTGCAATTATCTACTCACAAACTTTCCATGAATATGAAAAATTACATACAGAGCCATGGCTAACTTATAAGGACATACTGAAAAAAGCAGGGAAACAGAGATAGATGAAGTTGATAGAAGAATTACAAAATGAGGGTATTATATGTCACTGGCTCTTTCACAGATAACTGAAAGATTTGAAATAGATATACAAATAGAAGGAACAGAAGAATCAGTAAATGACTTCAATGCCAAAATCTTGGGAGACAAGATGATATAATAACAAATTTGTATAAACATTGGTAAAATTAGAATTGGAATGAGAGGTCATTAAACAGAATTTTAACAGATGGGTTCAGAGTATTGGTCATACAATTCACATGGAAAACTGGGAGAAAACTTGGAGTACAAATTTGGAATTTACTAGATGTTCTGCTTTAAATGAAAGCTACTATAAAATGTTCTATAGGTAGAATCTTATGCCATACAAATTAGCAAATATGTATGAAAATACCAAAGATAAGTGTTGGAAATGTGGGGGGGAGGGTGGAAGGAGACTTATTTCTACATGTGGTGGAAATGTGATGAGGCAATGAGATTCTGGAGAGACATTCACATTTTAATAACAAAGACACTAGAGATGGAATTTACCAATGGCCCCAGAGCTGTACTTGTAAAAAAAAGTGAAGTATTGTTATATACAGTGACTGCTGCCAGATTTGCCCATGCCAAAAAATGGAAGGATAAGGAAACACTCTCAGAAAAAGGGTGTTAAAATTATTTGATATGTACCAAATGGAGAAACTATGTTGTTAAATAATCAAAATCATAGAAGATGAAAGGATAATTGGGAAAGAGTAATGCAAACAGGGGAGAAGAAATGAGGAAGATAGGCTGCTATAGGTTTAGAAGATTAAACCTGTGAATAAGGGTTTGTTGTTAGAAGATGCAATTTTAAATACCATAAATACAAATATATGAAATATATGTTGAGATTTAAATAATTTTAATGATATTAATTATACTAGATAAAGAGAATGGGATAATAACAAATATGGAGACATGAAGATAAATATACTATTCAGTATGTATTTGATAATAACTAATATGTAGTATGTAATATTTTAAATTATAAAGATGGAAATTCCCAACAACAACAACAACAACAAAAATAATTTGCTGTCTTTTCATGATATCCCAAATCAGCTGCATGAGGCAGCCACTCAAATATGCTTAATGGTAGACTCATCTCTGACAAATAAAGTATTGTGTGTTTATGTTTTATGGAAGTAAAGATTTTGTAAAGGACAAAACCAATCCCAGAAAAAAATTATTTTCACTAAGTAAGATTTAGCACTATCCTTAGGAATCTTTCTATTAGCATTTTTGTTTTGTTTTTTTCTTTGAAAAATGCAGTTGCAAACTGTCACAAACACACTGGACTGACCCAGTACTGTTCATTTCACTGTGGTTTGCACAGTTGCAGTACTTTGCAAGTGAGCTAAAATGATTACATTTTGTAGACTATCACATCATATCTCATTGGAACTCCTGCAGTCAACATCCAGACTGAGTAATAAAAGAACCAGAAAATCCCAGGTTTTGTTCCTGTTCTCTCTTATTTTATTCTGGAGATCCACACATGTTTTGTTAACCCCAGACTATTTTCTTTCAGCTCCTCAGGTCAGTTAATTTTAACCCAGTATGAAATCAGAAAGAACTGGAACAAAATGGGGGACTTTTCAATCAGTGTAGATATGTCCTGAGTTTACCTTATTAATGCTACCATCTTTGTGCTATCTTACTTCTGTATAGAGAAAATGGATGCTCATTACTTATGATCAAATTCCTAGTTGTTATAAGATGATGATGGAAAATTAAGGCCAGCCAGTGTTAAATCCTTCTTAAAATTTTAGATTGAACAAATGGGCAGGTGAGGGTTTACTTTATACACCCATGCATGTACCAATTTCAACGCTTGTAATCTAAATTCATTAATAACTGTCGAAAGTACTAGACAACGATTTCTGTGATTCATCTGTTTTTGAGCAGCCGTCCTGCATGGTACATGGTAGGTGTACATGATACACTTTTGAAGCTGGAGCAATGTTCAAAAGCAGTTTGTAAAATGACATGGACAGGTCCTTTGCACAAAAGAAAAGAATTAAACATACTAGGCTGACCCTGGCCAAGGTTTTGTTCATTCCTAAAGTAGCTCGTTCAAGTATTCTTCCATCCCTCCTTGTCTTAATTTATACAGTGGACCCTCAGTATCCACTGGGGTTTGGTTCCAGGATCTCCCATGGATACCAAAATCCATGGTAACTCAGTTCCCATTATATACAAGGGTGTAGTAAAACTGTGTCCCTTATATAACATGGTGTACAATTCAAAGGTTTGCTTTCAGGATTTTTTTAAAAAACTATTTTTCAACTGTAGTTGCTTGAATCCATGGATGCAGAATGTGGAATATGGAGAATCCATGGATACGGAGGGCCAATTGTACTCACAACTTCCAGCTGTTTTGTGTTTTCAGCTGTATGTGCATCCTCTGAATGGTTCCAGTGAGAGAAAAAAATTACGCCCCAGATCCATTGCAGTTGCCCTCACTTCTCTCTCTCTCCCCCTTCCCGCCTCTCTCTGTGTGTCTCAAACTCTTTCTGTCTCTCTGACATCCTCTGAAATATCTGCCAACTGTAGAACAATAGTTTTGTTGTTGTTGTATGCTTTCAGGTTGTTTCCAACTTTTGGTGACTCTCAAGTGAACCTATCGTGAAGTTTTCTTGGCAAGATTTGTTCAGGGGAGAGTTTACCTTTGCCTTCATTTGAGGCTGAGAAAGTGTGACCTACCCAAGGTAACCAGTGGGGTTCCATGGCTCAGCAGAGATTTGAACCTTGGTCTTCAAAGATGTAGTCCAATGCTGAAACTACTACACCATGATGGCTGTTTAATCAGTCTTCCCACACCCAGTTTCTCCAGCTAGCACAACAACCCTTCTTCACACTTTAGCCATGATAAAGTATTTTAAAAGATGAGAGACAATTCAGCTCACTTGACCCCAATAAAAATTATAAAAGGGAGATTGAGTATTTACAAACCAGCATGCTCTTGTCAAAAGAATACAAAATGGATGAATATTCTTGTTGCTCTAAAGCCATTTCCTTGAAGCCATTCATACACATACCACTTCTTATTTCAAATAATGCACCTAATACTTCCATCATATTTTTGGAGAAAAATAAAACTTACTGAAGCATTGAGACAGATGAAGTACCCTTGCAGAGATGCCTTCAGAAAGGAGGTTGAGGCCACCACAGACAAACTCAGTTGCCGTACCATCAGTAGCTAAGACCAAATGATAAATCAAAGTGAGAAACACCTTTGATAATCCCCTCCATTTGTTCAGTTTTTGAATACTCTCTTTTAAAAAACTACTTTGGCCTACTTCATGGATTTGGTGCGTGATTTGGATGCATGATTTCTCCCTAATCAGAAGTTGATGGCCTTGATTACACTGCCTAAACCCGTCTTTATTAATGTCCTACATCAGCAAACAAAAACAATTCGTTCAACATGTTATTAATATCATCAGACAATTGTCAGCCAATAATAGGTGAACCAGTCTTTAACTGTGTTACGGTTTTTGAAACTTTAACCCTAGCCAGTTTCCTTAAGAGTTTTCACTTTCCTTGTCTTTGCCTTTATAAAGTGAAATACAGTTTTTAGTCTGTGTGTAGCTGTGGAGGTGACAAGAGCAGTGTTCAGTTGCTGGAGTACCTACAACGTGTTCTTCTGAAATCTGCCTTAGCCATGGCTTCATCTGACATTCAGGTGAAAGAATTAGAAAAATGTGCTTCTGGACAGGCATTTGAATTGATACATGGCCCACCTTCAAAAAAAGCTATTCCAGAATTTCCCCTTTCCCCTCCAAAGAAAAAAGATCTCTCACTGGAAGAAATTCAAAGGAAGCTCGAAGCAGCGGGAGAAAAGCGTAAGTCCCATGAAGCTGAGGTGTTGAAGCAACTAGCTGAGAAATGAGAGCATGAGAAGGAAGTGCTGCAGAAAGCAATTGAAGAGAATAACAACTTCAGCAAAATGGCAGAAGAAAAGTTGACTCACAAAATGGAAGCTAACAAAGAGAACAGAGAAGCACAAATGGCTGCTAAGCTGGAGCACTTGAGAGAGAAAGACAAGTATATTGAAGAAGTACGAAGAATAAAGAAGGTGGCAAAGAATCTGGTGATAATGAAAGCGACTGACTTCATATTGAAAACTGACTTTCTCCCCTTTGTCTAATATCCAAAGACTGTATTGGCCAGTGTTTTTGTTAAGGTTTCTAGAAAACTGATGTAGAGCTGTATAGTTAGATCAAACTGTACACTTGCTTTGGGGAACTAGAGGGGAGCCATTTCATGTTCACTCTTTTTCTAAAATGTTGTCTTTCCAGTGTAGCTATCTTGTTGCATTTCTTCTATTCCAGTGCATTTGTTCCTGGATTGATGGCTAGTGCTGTATTCAGCTCTGACATATTTGTGAATGGAATATGTAGTGTAATGTTCATGCTGAATCTGTTACACTTCAGAATCTGTTGGTCTTAAGTTACTACTCTATCCAAGTAACTTAATAAAGCTGCACAGTGCTGTTAAAATAAATAAATAAAGTGGTCACTTCAAAATATAACAAAATAGCAGGCATGAAAGGAGAGAAGATAGATGTCTCTCAAGATTGCAGTAACAATTCCCCACTAAAATATCTGAAGATTTCAGAGAGATAAGGACAGAGTAGAAACCATGATGCAAAAGCAGTTGCTTGAAGCTGTGATAGGAAGGAAGGTGGGGATCTTTTCTATCAAAAATATCTTCAACTAGATGCACAACAGGCCTTTCTATACAATAATATTTGGGAGCAGAAATTTCACAAAATACAAAACCTTCCAAGAGAAATAAAAGTGAATGATACATGACCTTTTATGCACAGTAACTTGTCAGTGCAATAAATCAACCTTCTCCAGGTTCTAACACAACCTTCAATATCTGAGCAAGCTGAACAGTCTAGATCCAAAGAGTGGGACATGGGCCCCAGGGAAGAAAACTGTTTGATCATTATTTCAAAGCTGTGTATAAACAAAGCATTTGGTTTTCCTTTACTCAAAAAAATATATACAAATATATATATATACGTACATATCAAACATTTCTGAGGAAAACATACCTTGGTTCCTCTTGGCTTGTTTATGACAGGTAGATCTTCTACTAGATGGCCGGGGGCTTAATGACATGTAACCATCTTCATTTTCCATTATCCCAAATGATTGTACTTCAAGCGATTCAAAGAAGACGGCAGTTGACTAGGGACTTGTCCTTCTTCTTCTTCTTCTTCTTCTTCTTCTTCTTCTTCTTCTTCTTCTTCTTCTTCTTCTTTTGTCTTTAGCTGTACATGGCACTTGACAAGTATAAGATCAACCCCCAAAAATCGCACCCTAGTTGCCTGCCCTAAGGTTTACAATTTAATTAAGAAGTGACACCAAATGAAACAGTGATGACAGTGTGGGAGGAGATTAAGTCCGGAAGAAACTGCCTCTCCTTCTCTTCTTCTGAGGGCGGAGCAGTAACAGTTGGGATGGAGGGAGGGTCTCTTATGTGATTCAGGGCTATGCTTGCTTCTTCTCTTTGTAACCTGCTGAAAAACCATCTTCTACACAATCATTAAAGGTACAGAAACCCTCTCTAGTTTCCAATCTGGCAATACTAAGGGTAAAGCACCCTTGAAAGTTCATCCTAACTAGTCGCTTATCTCATTATGCTAGTGTCCTTTCCTTTGAGAAAAGCTTCTCTCTCTCTCTCCCCCTCTCATTCTCATTCTCTTTCCCTTTCCTTTTTTAGCTTAAGCAACAGCACTGTAAGGCTCACATTTGTACACAACACGTACTTAGTACCAAAATGGCAGCTGAGGTTCACAGAGGAGAAACTGAGGTGGTTCACGTGGTTAAGAAAACAGCAACAAAAGACTGAGCATGAGAGTAGTGAAAATGAAGGACAGAAAAAACAGAACAGAAAAGGGTGTGAGTTAATTCTAATTTGGTCAAAGATAGAATTTTTAAAAGGAAAAAGAAACCTCCCAGATGACTCTGATATGTGCACATATAAGTCCTATTGAGTCCAGTAAGGTTTATACACTGAGGTAAGTAGAAATAACATTTCAGCCCAGATTAGTAAAATCTCCCCAAACACTTTGAGAATGGCTTTTTTTTTTTTGTCTTTAGTTTTTTGTTTTGAGAGGCCTCTCTAGTTCAGGATTCCATCAGCACCATGCCCAGTCCAATGCCTATGGGAAGCCCAGTTGTCAGGAATCTCTCCCTGCTGGACCGCAGCCACCAAGAAAGGAGAGAAGCCAGGAACACTTGGGCAGTCCGAATCTACCTAACACCAGGAAAACACAAGCCAAGCCAGGTCAAGGTCCAGTCCAAAGGTTCAGAAGGCAGAGATCCATCCACAGGGTTTCAGGGAGCAGGAGACACAAAGGTTGTGAGGGCTTGCTAATAATTTGCTGCAAGCAAGGAGCACCCACATCAGCAGACTTAAATAGCCCCTGTGAAAAGGTGCTGCTCGTTAGTGTTTCCTCAGCCTAGCCCAAGCAGCCTCCCTCTCCGCAACCCATTTCAGCCTTCTGCGTGGTTGAGGGCTGATGGGCAGAGCTGGCTGCAACTCCTCTGCATCACTGCTGGTTCCCTTTCCGTCATGAGCTGGCTGGGGCAACTCATTCTCTGTTTGACCTTCCAGTGCAGAGGATGTTTGCAGGTTGGCTTGCTCAGTCACTGGCTCTGCCTCCTGAACAATCAGTTGCTCCTCCATCACAGCATCATCATCTATCACACCAGAGTCCTTAAAACCAGAGTGACTTTTCTGGCTGTTTTAATTGTGTCTCTCTGTGTGTATTTACAAAGTTTTGAAAGAAATTTTTTCTATTGTACTTCATCTTGGGGCCCTGGTGGATTGAGAGAGAATAAACAAATATTTAATTGTGGAATTAGACAGATAGTGAACAAAACAACTCTCTCTCACTGGTATAAAGAGACCTAATCATACTTGAGGTAATATATAAGCCATCATGACTAGTAACCATGTATAGTTTTATCCTTTATGAATTTATCCAATCTTTTTAAAAAACAAAATCAAATCAAATCAAAGAAGAAAAGAAAAGAAAAGAAAAGAAAAAGCTGCCCAGTTGGTAGCTGTCACTATCTCCTGTGGCAGTGATTTTCACAGTTTAACTATGTGCTATACAAAGAACTTTTTTTTTATCTGTCTTGAATCACTCAGCATTCAGGTGATGCTGTGTGATACTCTTATGAAAAAGAAAGAAAAAGTTCTCCCTATCCACTTTCTCTACAGCATGTATAATCGTATGTGGGGTTTTTTTTTTATCTCCCTTTATTTACTTTTTTTCCTAAGTTACAGATACCCAAATTTTGTAACATTCCCTCACAAGGGAGGTTTTCCAGCCCCTTGATCATTTTGATTGTCCCTTCCTGACCTTTCCTACTTCATTCAGATACTTTCTGAGCTGCAGTGACTAGAAATATGCACACTCTATCAAAGTATGGTTGAAAAAAAGAAAATTGTGTTACAGTATTGGCAGTTTTGTTCTTATGTTCCTTTCCTAATGATCTCCAACATGGAATGGGCCTTTTCCATAGCAGCTACATACCTTTAACATTTACATGACAGGTACATTCACTTAGGTTTATACAAATGTTTAAATCCAAACTCCACAAAACAGCAATACCATTATTAGCCGATCGAGATGCAGAACATGCATCATTTAAACTTTCTAAGCTTCACTGGCAGTCTGGGGTTTGTAGTTTGCTGAGGCCAAAGAGTTCTCAGGCTGAGAATTCTAAAGCCCCTCCCTAAACTGCAAACCCCAGGATTCCATAGGAGGTTGAAAGTGGAATAATAGCACTATAACAGGCTAGTGCAGAAATGGCCTTAGTCATGTTGCTGCAAAACTGCCTCTTCTTAAGCTATAGAGCCAATAAAAAAAAAACTCAGTGAAGTAAAAAAGGGGAATCTTTAATAATTACAACTGCACAATCAGACTGACCGAGCTCTCACTCCAAAATGAGTCAGTCCTGAATACATTTTTGTCCAGAATTTATACACCCTCAACAATTTTTCATACACATTTATAATTTCCATTGGATAAAACTCATGCTGATGTAAACTACAGACTAATCTTTCAAAAACTGCATAGTTTGCTTATCTTCTGCCACGGAATCTTTCTTTTTTTCAACTCTGTATTTTATCAAGAGCAGAAAGGTCACTTTGCCTAACTCTTGTTTCTTATTTCTAGCTGTAGAACCTGCCTTTTAACAAGCAGTATCCATTTTCTCAGCCATGTAACCCTATTTACTAAAGACATGTTTCACTTCTCCATGTGCTAAATAATTTTAATTACTTAAAATTTCTTAATATCATTTCTTTCTCTATATGATGTGCTATCTGTTCCAGAGACTGAGACATGGAGCAATGGCTTCAAACTACAGGAATAGAGGTTATACCTAAGCATTAGGAAGAACATCCTGAAAGTAAGAGCAGTTCAACAGTGGAATACACAGGCTCCAAGAATGGTAGAGTCTCTTTCTTTAGAGGTTTTGAAAAAGAGGTTGGATGGCCATCTGGTGTTAGTGCTTTGACCATGTCTTCCTTCATGGCAGGGGGTTGGACTCAATGGCCTGTGTGGTCTCTTCCAGCTCCTAAATTCTATGATTCTAGGTGTCGCTCAGTTAATGAAAGAGATGTACTCCTGGGCATTACCTACTTCTTTAGCAGATAATTTGGTACAAGAGGAAGAAATAACATGGAAAGCGCAAGTATAGGTTCCTATGCCACAAAATGTGGAGCAGTCAACACACGTCAGCAAACTTTTTATTCAGTACTGATCACATACATGAAATGAAACAACTAGGTCAGGTGAGCCTTGCCAAAGGAAACAAAAACATTTTGAACTTTCTAGAGACCACCTGAATAATTCTTCCTAAATGCGTCCCAGGATAACTTTTTCTTTCACCAACCTCCACTTTTTTATGACTTCCATTTTGGTAACCAAACCTAAAAGGTCTAATTATTTTCAGCATGTTGAAGTGAGCTGGTGAAGCAGGATTATCTGTTCCCCCCTTTTATCTTTGTTTGGCAGTCCATGCATGCTCAATAAAAGTTTCTGGAGTCGGCTGCTGTTTACACTTCCTGTTATGGGCAGACACACACAACTACAGCAGCATTGTTACCCTGACTTCTGAGTGTGCTGTGGCGGACGCCTTGATTTGCTTCAAGTTATAATGGTTGGGGAAATTAGTAGAGCACTGGCAATAGTAAAATGAGGGGGCAGAGTAACCCAGCAGAATCTTTTACCCAACTTTACGGGGTCAGGCCAAGCCAAAAAGCCAGACAAAGGTATTAAATAAATGGATTTTATTGCATGAATGTATTATCACACACCAATGCACTCACTCACTCATACACACAAGGCCTATTGAGAAAGAAAAGAAGTAAAAAATGGATAGGGGATATAGCAAAGGGAATGTAGAGGTGGTGATACTGCACCTATCCTGAAGTCTTTGGTCCAGGAAGCAGCGAGAAGAACAGAGCTCAGCAAAGAGATGGCTGAGGGAATCATTCAACCAAGAGAGTGCCGATCTGCTAGCATGGCAGGGAGTTCTCCGAAGAGACCCTCAAAAACTAGGACTACTTAAAGGGCAGAATGTACCTCGACAGGCAGGCCCTCTCCTGGGGAGAACAATGGTCACGACAAAGGAAGGAATGACAAACAATGGAAACTTGGTCGTTTGCATGATTGGTTTATGCTGGGTAGCAAGTGTTCAGGGTTGCAATTGCAAAGGGTTGCAGTGTAAGTTTACGTAGATGGACTTTGTCTTGTAGGATTTTTTGCTCAACCTGGGGAAAACATGCTAATCCCCTCAAGTTGGCTACTCTTGGCTGAAGACCCTTTGTCTATGTAGATGTGTATCGCCTGAGGTCTCCTTGAGCTACATGACTGGGGATTTTCCCAGCCTGAGCTAGTTCTTGATCATTCAACCTCTTTGCCTACGTGCCCATCCAGGCAACCTCTCTGGCATGATGAACAAATTTGGTTATTGGGAAAACTCAGGTTGGCTGAAAATCTTTTGTCTGTGTGGACATGTTTAGCCTGAGGTCCCCTAGGGGAACGTGACTGGGGGTTATCCTGGGCTGACCTATTTCGGTCATTCAACCTCTTTGTCTATGTACCCATTTGGGAAATCTCTTTGGCATGGCAGGTATATTTGATATCAAGTTGATAGTCCCCAGGGTAGGGCATGCCAGTGGGGTAACAACAACAGAAGTAACGTCTGAGACAAAATGGATGCCAAGGACTTGAACATTTTCACATCTTTTTTTTCTCCTGTGTGATTCTAATGTCTTTGCCTGATGGGGAAGCCCGTGAAGCTTCGAAAGCTTGCATTTTCTGCGTTTTGATTGGCCAATAAAGGTATCATTCTTTTGTGAAGTCTGGATTTTGTTGTATCCATCCATTTAAACATGCATATTAATCTAACTCAAAGTAAATGTCAACTCAACATGTAGCTGCTGTGGAAAAGGCATATTTCATGTTTAGAAGCATTAAGAAATGAACTTAAAACAAAACTGCCAATACTATAACACTATTTTCTTTTTGCAAACATACTTTGATATAGTGTGCACATTTCTAGTCACTGCAGCTCAAAAAGTAAATGACTGAGGTAGGAAAGCGTTACCTCTGTTATGTCACATCTGGTGAGAGCACTAGATATCCTTTTGATATCAAATAATTCGGCCTTTACTTGACCTTTCTCTGCCACCCTGCTCCACGTGTTTGCAGAGGGCCACCGGACAAGCATGTGTTTGGCGCGGCCGTTAATGGTTGTAAATTCCAAACCCCATTTAGGCAGGCAACTTAAGCCTCTCCGATGCTCCAGGGACCATCTTATTGCAAACATGCCTTTCTCAGCATGACCTGTACACAAAGATGCCCAGCCAAGAGCCAAGCCAATCCTTTCTGTTGAGCCATTTGCATACTGGCCATACTATTGCCATCGAGCGCTAAGCTCATCATGTAAACTTGACCTTTTCCAACTCCTTTGCCCAGCTCCAAATTTCCTTTTGTTCTCACCGAGCATGGCATGGCCTGTGGGCACAATCCACCCTATAAAAAGTCCCCACTTTTGGGACCTCTTTGCACATCTTGGATCACCCTGGACTTCCATCTAGCCTTGCTGCCGCTCTGTCCAGTGAAGTCGTCCCCTCAGCAAGCCATGCTGAGCTTTCTTCCCTGCACTCCCTGCTTCTCTCTAGGACTACATGAAAAGGTGCCGTATTGCCCATCTTCCCCAAAACTCTCTTTTCTATTTCTCAAGTTAGCTAGTGTGTGTCTTATTTGTTGTTTGTCCTTCAATAAAACTGTTATTTTTGTTACTTTGAAGCTTGTCTGACTGCTCCTCTGACCTGAAGCCGTAGACATAGGGTTAAAAGATCCTAGCTAAAGTTACCCTGCCTCTCGTTAGCTTAAGAAAGTGCTCGAGTCTAAATTCCCCATCTCGTGTTTTTGCTTGGTTATTCGGGAGCCCCTCCCGGGACCCCCAACGTACAGGGTAACAAAAGGTCAGGAAGGGACAACAAAAATGATAAAAGGGCTGCAGTTCTTGTAACATTCATCTGTTTCTTCTCCCCATAGATCCCTTCATTGGCTACCAGTTCAGGCCAGGGCCTATTTCAAACTTTTGGTCCTGGTTTTAAAGCTTTGCATTCTAACCTCCTTTAGTATCTCACAGCTCAGCTTGTGTGGCATATTCCACCCAGGAATCTGAGATCTGCAGGCAAAGGATTATTGTCTGTTCCACCAACATGTACAGCTCTGACAAGGCTGTGAGTCTTTTAAGATCTGGCTCTGAATTTGTGGAATGGTCTTCCTTTGGATCTCTGGCTGGAGGAGGATCTCACCTGTTTTTGTAAACAGTTGAAGACCTTCTTCTTTGACTCTCCATCTTAAACCACTGAGTTGCGTTTAAGGTGGTAAGATGGGTAGCAACTGGTGAGGTATTGGGGTTTTGTTCCATATATTGTTGTGGTATTCTGTTTTATTGTCTTTGTCCCCGATTGTGTACATTGATGTTCTGCCCTTTGGTGTAAATAAACATCATCATCATCATCATCACCACTACTATTAGTACTAGTACTAGTACTAATAGTATAACACATAGGCCTTTTCCGCATTTTATTTTTGAAATGGGCTGGTGCATCCTCCCACAAGGACATTCACATTTGGGAGTGAGCTGGGTTCGGACTACTTACTGTTTGTCCGGACTTCAGCCCGCTCCGGAATGCCCAGAACTGCTGGTCGCCCGTGCTATTGAAAGACTGATTAAAAGAGGACTTTCAATATTGCGGTGCGCTCCAGCCCGTCGCTCTGTAAAGTATAGATCTACAGGCACGCTCCGGTGTGGAGTCTGCAGATCTTCCGGGGGGGGGCTTCCGGCTGGAGAGCTTCTCCGATTGGTGGAGAGCCTTTGCCAACCAGAAACCTCCATTTTCGTCGCCAGAGAGTGTGTAAAGCAGGCACACACAGCTCTGGACTGTCGTGGATCATCAGGAAAAGCGTGCCAGTCCAGTAAGTAATGGACTGCCCCATTTCCCCTCCAAAGTGCGGAAAAGCCCATAGTTAAACTGTGGAACTCATTTCCCCAGGATGTAGTGACAGCCACCAATTGGGCAGTTCTTTCCTTTTCTTTTCAAAAAAGATCAGACAAGTTCATAAAGGATAAAGCTTTCCATCATTACTAGTCATGATGGCTTGTATATTACCTCAAGTATGATTAGGTGTCTGTATACCACTGGGAGGGGCTCACTGTGATCACATCATGGGCTATTTATCCATCTAATTAAATAATTAAATTGTGTTAATTCTCTCTCAATCTAACAGGGTCCCAAGATGGTGCACAACAGAAAAATTCTTTTTGAAAACTTTATTTTATGATTCACACAGAGAGACACAATTAAAACAGCCAGAAAAGCCCTCCCTGCTTTTAAGGACCATGGGCTTCCCAAAGGCACTAGACTGGCCTCAGTGCAGATGGAATCCTGAACTAGAGAAGCCTTTGATTTCACAACAAAACAAAACAAAAGCCATTCCCAATTTTGGGGGGGAGGTTTTACTAATCTGGGCTGTCATGTTATTCCTACTTTTCTCAGTGTGTAAACCCCACTGAACTTGATGGGACTTACATGGAGATTTCCAGGGAGATTTCTTTTCCTTTTCCTTTTAAAATGGTATCTTTGATCAAATTACAATTAAGCCGTGCCCTCATACTGTTCTGCATTCCTCCTGCCCTTCATTTTCACTGCTGCCATGCCGAGTCCGTCGCTACCTGTTTTCTTTACCAGGTAAACCACTTTAGCTTCTCCTCCATGAACCTCAACTGTCACTTTGATACTCACTCCATGTGGCAAACAAACGTGTGCATTACAGCCCTGTTGCTTCATCTAAAAGGGAAAGTGTGCATATGTGTGTGTGTGAGAGAGAGAGAGAGAGAAGGAGAGAGAGAGAGAGAGAGAGAGAAGCTTCTCTGAGAGCAAAGAACACTAGTGGACTGAGATAAGGGACGAGGCAGGAGGAACCTTTTTCTGTGCAGCGTTACTAATAAGTGTTAGCTGTGTCTATAAGACATATCTAGCATTTGTGTTTTGTTTGTATTTCATTTATGTGTAAAACATCTACTTTCTGTGGGCAGCAATTATGCATAGGAAAGTCCTAAGGGCAAGCAGGCAAGGAGGGATGCCAGGGAAGGGGGTAAAGCAGTGGTGGGTGGGCACGAGGCAATGGCAGTGATGGCTTGATGCAGTGTGGGGGGAGAGGTGAAGTGGGGTGGTGGGAACAGTAGCCACAGCAATGTGAGTTGTGGGGGAAAGGGAGGGGCATGAGACAGTGGCACTGGTGTGGTGTTTGGGCCTAAGGGGAAGAGGAGCAGTTTGTTCCACCTGACAACTGAAGCCTGAGGCAGATGTTTTGAAAGCAAAACCTTTGTACCTTGGCAATACTGAAAGGGATTGCAGCAATAAAAGACTATTATCAAGGTCCACAGTCCCAGCCGCTTCATCGAATAATGCTACACCCTCTCGCTCCAGACAGCTCAGCCCATTTCTGGGAAAGCAGGAGTGAGAAGGAAATGGACATTCTGGCAAGAAATGGCTCCACCATGCCCAGCCCAGTGACAGATGGTAGACTCCGTCTCCATCCCGGCTGCCTCTGCCCTGGCCTCAAAGGGACAGAAGAACCATCTGTATCTGCTGGGCTTTATCCCCTCCGGCACTGCCATTCCCTTTTCCTTGTGCATTGTGTCTGAATTAGATTGTAAGATTGAGGGCAGAGAAATGTCAAATTAAGAACTTGTAGGCTCTGAGAGCCTTTGTTGCTGGAAAGCAGAGTATAAGTGGTCTAAATAAATAAGAAATAAGAAGTACTGTGGTTGTTTGTAAGCGGAGAAATGAAACTGGCTCTTCTAAAAGACAGTTCAAGGAGTGGTTTACCACTCAGCCAAAATAGAATCAGAAAATTCAATAAAGAGAAATGCAAAAATCTACATTTAAGCCAGAAAAATCAAACACATAGGTATAGGATCAAGGACAATTGGCTTAGCAGTAGTTCCTGTGAAAAAGACATCGGGATTATTGTGGATCATTAATTGAACATGATGCAGCATTTGATGTTGCAACAAAGAAGGCAAATAATATTTTGGCTTGCATTAAGAGAACCAGAGTTTTCAAGACAAAAGAAGTACTGAGTGTGTGCCTCCTGTTGACGTATGGCAATCCCATGAGTTTCATATGGTTTTCCTAGGCAAGGAATGCTCAGGGGTGGTTTAGACAGTAGTATTCCCACCATACTCTGTACTAGTCAGGCCTCATCTGGAGAACTGTGTTCATTTCTGGGCACCTCCTTTTAAGAAGGATATAGGCAAGTTGGAGCAGGTTCAAAGAAGGGCAGCAAAAATGACAAGAGGCAGGGAGAACAAAACATATGAGGAAAGACTGAGGGAGCTGAGCATGTTCAGCTTGGGAAAGGGAAGACTGAGGGATAAGATCATTGCACTTCTTAAATATCTAAAGGACTGTCCAACAGGCAAGAGAGCAGGTTGGTTCTCTTCTGCCCCAGAGGGCAGGACCAGATCTAATGGTTTGAAGGTACAGGAGGGCAGATTTCAATTGATGTTTAGGAGGAACTTCCTGATACCAAGAGTGATTCTGCCATGCAACCAATTACATACAGAAGTGGTAGGTTTCTTCCTCTCAATGTCTACCTGCCAGGGATGCTCTAGCTGTAATTCCTGCAAAGTGGGCAGGGGGGAGGTTGGACTTGATGACCTATGGAGCTCCTTCCAACTCTACGATTCTCTTTCCAACATTATGATTCTGTAATTCTATGTTTGGTTCAAGAGGAGGACTATAATTCAAAAATGGGAGCAGAGGTAATATCAAGGATTCCAGTTTTAATCCATGGATCCTTTCATGCAGTTCACCTTCCTTGCTCAATAGCTGAAGAAAGTAGGAAATATGATCCGACTCAAAAAGCATATTTTACAATGCAAATAGAATTTAAAAATAGGGGGTAGAGTTTCATCTTTTAGTGTAGTTCTGATAAAAATCTTCAGCTCTTGTTCTTGAGAGGAAATTCCCCATTGTTTCCAAATTATTGTGTTTCAGCAAATATGACAAATCCATGGATGTGAATATGAACTGCTTTTATATGGTTGATATGACACCAAAAATATAATTGGCGGACACATATTATCAGCAGACTGTGAATGTCTGAGGCATCTGCCAATAAACATTCAAAGACCCCAGCAAGAGTGGTGTAGTGGTTCAAATGCTGGACTAAGTCCAAGAGACCAGCATCCAAATCTTCAGTCAGCTATGGAAACCCACTGCATGACTTTGGGCAAGTCAGACTCTCTCAGACTTAGAGGAAGGCAATGGCAAATCTCCTCTGAATAAATGTTAAAAATTCCCCAGGAAAATGTTGGCATAAGCTGGAATTGGCTTGAAGGCATGTTTGAAAAAAGCCCCCTAAAGAGGCCAAATTTATTTTCACACAGTCAAAAAAACTATTCAGTTATGTTACTAGTGATGACCCCAGAAGAACATTTCATGTATGTAGAGATTAAGAAAAGAGGGGGAAGGGGAAATTTAAATTTTAGGAAGCCACCAGCATGATATGGCAGGTCAAGTCAAACTGGCAACTAGTACAGTTGAAGTAACAGAAAGAGAGATCCAAGTCAGACTCAGTTCAGAGCAAGTCAAATGGTACAAAGCCATCCAGTAAGTATCTGAGATCAGAAGTGAAGCTGATTCTTACTGCACAGAAAGGAAAGCATGCTAGAGAGAGAAACTCTGTGATGAAGCTAAACATCCATCCTACCTGAAATATATCAGAGATCTTGCAATTCCAGATGTGGATACAATTACCTTCAGCAAAGGAACACCTGGTCAAACGTGGTGGTACAGGCAGCAAATTGTAAAGAAAAAAACCAAGAAAATAGAAGAAAAGGGAGGGAATGAGAAGCTGGATTTCAGAGGTGAAAGGACTTCCTTGAAACTCTTCTATAAGGATGACAAAGGTCCTCTGTGTTGGGCCCGTGACAGAAACAAAGAGCACAGGGACCTCAATGTGATTTTCACACTCGCATAATAGGGAGTCAACTCAATGGTAAGGCAAAATTAAGTTTGCTCTCCTTTTGAGAGCATAAAAATGGTTCTCTTTACCATGCTATAACCTGTACATTTGTGAGCACTTCAGCAGTCTTAGCAATCTTCTGGTACACAAAGCTAAGTGTAGCACAGAATGCAGGTCACAGAAGGGTTTAAAAAAGATTTTAAAAAGATCCTTGAACCAGAAAAGGAGCAGCTAATGTAGCAGCAGCTGCAAGCACTGCCACAACATCAACAAGAAAAACATCAATAGATTTATCATCACAATTTAATGAATTACTAATACAGATTATGGAAGAGTTTAGAAATTTTAAAGAATTTAAAATTTAAGATAAGACAAGATCTAAAAGAAACTAGGTCTGAGATGCGTTTAGATATAAAGCATGAATTGAATAAAATTGGAAAGTTGGATAACATAACTAAAAATGTAACTACTTTAAAGGGAGAAAATAAAGCTTTGAAAGAACAAACAAGAAAAGTTGAAGACACGATTGAGACACTCAGAAAGGAACAAGAAGAAGAGAAATTCCAGATAGATATACAAGAAATTAGATATCAGGAGAGATGCCTTAAATTGAGA
The DNA here is from genome assembly GCA_948474755.1 of Ctenosaura bakeri. NCBI lineage: Eukaryota > Metazoa > Chordata > Lepidosauria > Squamata > Iguanidae > Ctenosaura > Ctenosaura bakeri. Next base: position 742,845 of record CAOLHI010001474.1, on the reverse strand, counting down.
GGATTACAGGATTCTAATTCTGAAAATTTGTATAGGAAATTGCTACCTGTTTTGGCAGAATGTATTGAATCACCAGAGGAAAAGACAGATGGGGTAATAGATCAGATATTTAGAACATCATCTAGAACTGCAAGAGAAAGGAAACTACCAAGGAGGGGGGAGAAAAAAAGAAAAAAAGAAAACTGATTCAAAGGAATTCTGTAATTGGTGATCCCATTGATCCGTTGTTTTATCTAATTTCCCTTTAATCCTTTCTTAGACAAAAATAGGGTAGATTAATTGTTGATTGGACTACCACTAATCTTAGTTAAAGGTGCTACAATTGCCCCTTTTGTTTCTATATTCAGACATCTTAAGGTACTGTGATGTTTTGCTTTATTCAAAGAGGTTGAGTAAAAAGGAGGAATAGGAGTGTTGTGGGCAGAACCAACAAAAAGAAGTTTAAAAAAAGGCACCATAGGGAAGTGTATGAAACATATAGATAAATGCTTTTCTCCATTGATGGGTAAGAAGGAAGTTAATTTAACTATACTGCGTAGGTTATTTCATTTATACCTAGGAAAACTAATCCAAATGATATTAAGTGGAATAGTCAGAGGAGAATATGTTCAATACAGAGTGGAAGACATAATGAATTCAGATTACGTTATAACACTTGTTTATGTTATTCATAGTTTGTGCTTAATATATTGTGTTACATTATAAGTGTTATTATTAGTTACTTTCTTGATTTTGTTTATCAAAATAAAGTTTTTTTAAAAAAAATAAACATTAAAAAAAAAGATTTATGAGTGGGATTTTAAAGGAAATCCCAGTAAGATATAGGAGAAATGAAATGAAATGAAATGAAACCAAAGGTTAGCATGTGTGTGTGTGTGTGTGTGTGCACCCACACACATGCATTGGCACCTTCAAGTTACTTGTTGATTTATGACAAACTCAAAGGGTTTTCTTAGGCAAGGAGTACTTAGAGGTGGTTTTGTCAGTTCCCTACTCTGAAATATATCCTGCAGCCCTAGTATTCATTAGTGGTCTCGCATCCAAATACTAACAGGGGCTGACCTTGCTTAGTTTTCAAGACTAGATGGGTTCTGACACCTTTAGGGTATTTCTCTAGGCAATGACAATTTCCAGAAGTTAAACCAGGGAAGAAGCAACTCTTGTCATCACAGACCTGGCTGCAAACTACCTGACTCACCTTTTCCTCTTCACAAGGCTGGTTTCCTGATCAGACACTAATAACTGGAAAAGCACTGTACCTATTTCCTCTGTTTGTTCCTCGAGTTTACCAAGGAAGCACACCCAGGACTGCGAAGTGTCCCTTACTGTAAGAGATTCCCCATATTTGAAGGTTGGAAACCTTGTCCCTTATCGAGCTGGCAGCTGTCCCTTGTCACAAAGGTCGTCCCGTGTTTGATAGCTGGAAAGCTCTCCTGTCATATGGACTTATTGTGATTTTGATTTGGAAGCGTGGGTCTTTCATAAAGACAGAAATGAGCGCATGGTACAATTTATGAATGGACAACATATTCATTTTACGGAGAAATGCATGGCTAAGTGAACTGAAATCAATTGTTTTTCCCTTGGCAAGAACGCAGACTGGTAAATCCTGGGGCTGCTTCCTGCAGGGCATGAATTTTGACCCCTCCCTAGCACTGCTTTGAAAACCTGGCAGCCAAGGTCAACTGGAAAAACAAAGGAAGGCGCAAAGAACAGAGGGCGGTTCCTTGCGCTTACGCCCAGGTAGGTCGGCGCAGGTAGGTTTCCTTTCGCGAAGAGCGCAGAGGGGAGCACCGCTTGTCCAGTTTGGCAGCGGGAGGGTAAGTAAAGGGAAAGACCAGAGGAAGACGGGGCTGTCGGGGATGGGGAGAGGGGAAGGGAAAGGGGAGTACGGGGGAGAGGGAGGGAGAGGGTCTGCATAAGGAGGACATTCCCCGAAAAGGAAAGGCAGGGAGTTGGTGCGGAAGCGCTGCGGCCGGTCGTCGCCACTCGCGACCTGAAAGGGCTCCCGTGGAAGATGGGCCACGGGTCTAGTGTGGGTGTGTTCTTTTGTTTCCCCGCGAAGGAAACCAGAGTGCAGAACGCCTAGTGGTTCCTGTGTGCCTTCAAGGCCATTTCCGCACCAGACTGTTATAGTGCTATCATTCCACTTGCAACATCCTATGGAATCCTGGGGTTTGCAGTTTCGGGAGGGGCCGCCTGACCCCTCCCGAAACTGCAAACCCCAGGATTCCATAGGATGTTGCAAGTCGAATGATAACGCTATAACAGTCTAGTGTGGACAAGTCTTATCATGACGATCCCATCACGAGGTTTTCCGGGCAGCGTTTGTTTAGAGGGAATTTGCCCTTCGCTTCCTCTGGGGCTCAGACAGGGCGACTGGCCGGAGCGCACGGGGAGTTTGGTGGCCGAGCGAGACTCTCCAGAGTCTTAACTGAACCCTAACACCACTATAGGATGCTTAGAGTCTACCCTATAAACGCGAACGCGCCTTATGCCTCTTTGTCTGGCAGCAAAAGGAACTTCTACCGTCTGCTCATCACCAGCAATGATTTTGGCGTCGTTCTACGACCCTCTCCGTTTGCCTCGGGCAGCGAACTTTTTTGGCCATTTCCGCACTAGACTTTTACAGCGCGATTATTCCACTTTCAACATCCCATGGAATCCTGGGGTTTGCAGTTTCGGGAGGGGCCGACCGGCCCCTCCCGAAACTGCAAACCCCAGGATTCCATGGGATGTTGAAAGTGGAATAATCGCGCTGTAAGAGTCTCGTGCGGAAATGTTTGCTAGAAGCCACCGTCCTCTATCTCCTGCGCCCCCTGCTGAAATATCAGCACCTTTCCTTCTTGATGGCTGCATAGGAAAAGGGTTGTTGGGAGTGATGGGGGTGTGGTAAGCCCAGGTCCAGAGTTCAGAGCAGCTGGGAAGAGGAAACTGCCTTTTGCAAGTTGTTGATAGTGAGGATGAAGGAGGAACTCTCTAGGCAAGGCAAGTTCAGTGCAGATTTGAACGTACTGTATGAGCCAAAGGCCATGGCAAATAAGCAAGAGAAGTTGAGGACAGTGAGACTTGGGCTGCAAGCCTATGCCTGCCCTGTTTAGTTTACTCTTTGTTCCAAAAATATCCTGCCTTTCCTCCAGTGAGTTCAAGGCAAGCATAGGTGATTCTCCTCTTCTCCACTTCATTCCCATCATATAAGGAGTCAATCAGAATTTTTTAACAAAAGAACAAGTTGCAATGATGCAGGAATACCACTTGTCATTGTTGACAGTGCAGTGACAAGATCCCTCAGTCTGCAAAGCAGGAGATACACTCTTCTTCAAGCACCTTGTTGGTCTCATTTGTGTTTCTAGTCATCCATAAGCTGGGCCTGTGACTACTTCTTAGCTTGTAAGCACAGCAATTCTGTTGATGCACTTCCACACAATTACTTCCAGTCAACAGAAGAAGTGGGCAGAACATCAATACGGGCTGCTTTTCCTTTTTTTTTTTTTATTTTATTAATATAACACAAACACAAAAATAAAACACCATGTGGTACAACTGATAATAAAACAAAAAGATTTCAACCAAAAAAACTTACATTATTATTTCTCTCCTATATGATTACAATCAAAAACTTATTCAGCTTATTCTATATCCGATTACTTATATATTTTTATTACCTATCTCTAATTCTTATTCTCATTATACTCATTATTCTTATAGTAATATCATTCTTAATTCTATACGGGCTGCTTTTCCACTTGCACAAAGGAACAGAACAATTTTTCCTGTGCTAATGCAGGCATCCCAGTACTTACTTTGGTCTGTGAGCATCCATGCATTGTGCAAAATAATTCAGCAGGATGGCAAACCAGGGCCTATATCCAATAGTCCCAGCAGTGATGGATCCATTGAATTACTGGAACTTGTGGACTTTCCAGGTTCCCATTGATTGACTGGAACTGCTCTACATGGGACTAATATCTGAATGATGTACCTTTGTTCATATTTTTTTGCATTTCTTATACAGGCACACAACCAGACTCCCCTCTCCCTCCCTGTTCTAGTGTTTCCATGCACTCCCTTTCTTATATGCAAATTTGAAGTGGGTGGAAAAACACTGCTGACTCCATCTCTCCCACCTCCCCTCTGTCTGATTTTATAGAGAGCAAAACAGCTGACACTGCTCTCTCATATAGCCAACTTGTGGCCTGTTCACACTCCATAAATGTAGCATTGTTATTCCACTTTAATTCCCGTGGTTCTATCCTGTGGAATCTTGGGGTTTGTAGTTTGGGGAGGCCCCAGATCTCTCTGCCTGAGAAACCTAAACCCCCTCCCTCCATACAAATCCCAGAATTCCATGAGATGTTGCCATGGCAGTAACAGTGGAATATTGTGCTGGAATGATATAGTGTGGAACAGAAGGCAGATCAACAAACTGAATCCAGAGAAAAGAAGACTCTCTGAAATGTTTAAATGCCTCACTTCAAAGAGCCCTGCCAGTTGCTTCAAGCTGCTGCCAGAAAGCCCCTCAAAAACTGTGGCAGAGAACATCCTAGTGGGGAGGAGGATTATTTCCAACCCTGTTGATTTGCTCTGGAAATGAATTACTTCCGTGGCTGTGGGATGGGAGTGATTCTCCCTCTGGATCATCCCTCCTGGCCATCTCTGTCCTCCCAGATTTTCTGCTAAGAGGACTTTCTACCAAGTGTATCTTTTCCCAGTCATATTATTTCATTCTCTGTGTTCTTTTAATGAGTGAAGTTCAGGATGACTGGCAGCAAGGCTGCTTTGACAAATGGAAAGCCTGCAGAGTTGGGGCCCCAATGATCAAAAGCATACAAGATGCAAAAGTGCAAAAGTGTACAAGGCCACAGAATAGCAACAGCATGGAAGGGGCAAAACCTCAGCAGCCAGATGCTGTCCATGGACTTGTATTACTCTGCTGGAGAGTTCCAGTGGTAGAAGTCAGGGGAGTCTCTTACCAAACTACACATCCTAGAATTCCACAGTATGGAACCACAGAAGTTAAAGTGAGATCAAACTACAATAGGTAACACCTTTAAAAGAGAAATCTCTATGCATTGTAGAATAGAGTATGTTTTTCGATCTTGTGATTTAAACCTTGTCATTCACCAGCTCTGAGGGACTAACAAAAAGTGAGAAACAGTTCTGCAAAAACTCCAGGAGTACAAGTCTATAGCAGTGGGCCCAGCTGGCTGGGACTGATGTCTAAGGAACATTCAAATGAACTAAGATCCAAAAGGACCATGTACAAGAAATAGAAAAAGAGGGAAATCACTAAAGAGGAATTCAAACAAATAGCCAGCATGTGTAAGGAAAAAGTCAGAAAAGCTGAAGTGTAGAATGAGTTCAGGCTTTCTAGAGAGGTTAAAAACAATAAAAAAAGGATTTTTGGTTGCATCTGTGGAAAAAGGATAAACAAGGAGATGGTAGGGCCATTGCAAGAACAAGATGGAAAAGTTGTAACCGAGGACAGAGAAAAGGCAGAACTACCGAACACCTTCTTTGCTTTAGTCTTCTCCCAAAAGGAAAACAGTGTTCTACCTAGGGAAAATGGAGCAGTTGATGTGGTAGGGGAAATGTAGCACAAAACAGGTAAAGAGGCAGTACAGAGATATCCGGTTATTCTAAATGAATTCAAGTCTCTAGGACAAGATGAACTATATCCAAGGCAGAAGTACTCTCAGAACCCCTAGCAATAATCTTTGAGAATTTCTGGAGAACAAGAGAAGTTCCAGCAGACTGGAGGGCATAATTGTGAATGGCTCTGTACCTGAATACACATTGGGGTTTGCAGAATGGACTGAAGATTGCATTGGGGCACGGAATTCTTATTTGAGGGCGTGTCCTCATTTTGCCCTACCCTTAGGTACCCCACTGCACCCCACTATGATCCTGAGCCAGGCTGTAATTTCTTCATCTCTGCTAAAACAGCTGGGAAAACACCAATCTACATTGGGATTGCTCGGAGGGAAGTCTGGGTAAAGCTGGTACTTCAAAGGAAATTGCCCTCTGTTCTATGTCAGACAGGTGAGCCCCTTCAGCTGGATAGGGGGAGAAAGTGTGTTGGTCTTCCTGGCTTGCCCCACCAGCAGTGTGCACACAGAAAATGCTCAGGGCCTGCTATGGCATGGAGCTCATGGGTGGTTCATCTGTGACACCTATTGTGTGGAAAGGTGGGTGTATTAAATAATTTTCAATGCATTTTCTTAAGGGTTATCAGAAGAATTACCAGAGAACACAAGAAATGCAAGCGGATCAGTGTTCTTATCCTGAAGATGAATGTGAAGATGGAAGTGAGTCAGAAAAGACAGACAACAGCAGTGAGCACTCTAGTATGGGAGAAGAGCATGGTAAACTAGTTTTCTCTCTGCTGAATAAAAACTACACAGGATAAGTTGCTGGTTTTCTATTGAAGTCCCATGAAGATGTGAGGATAAAACATACTGAGTTTGCCATAAACTCCATAGAAGTGTGAATGTACTTTTAAGAATTTGTTCTGTCTTATGTTGCCTTAAACACTACAGTTCATGATAAGAAGATATATATGTTCTGACAGTGCAAAATTGCATTGCAAAGAACAATCTGTGATTTATTTTCCTTGTTCCTTCAGGTTGCCTGTCAATTTATGGAGACTCCACTTATTTCATAGGGTTTTCTTAGGAAAAAAATGTACTCAAAGATAGTTTTGGTGATTCTATCCTCTGAAATATAGCCTACAGCTCATGTTCATTGGCAGGCTCTCCTCAGTAGTCCACCCACAATGCCAGTGCCTCCATTCAAAGGTGGAGAATTATTAGTTCAATTTGGAGGCCTGCAAGTGGGGCCTAACCTAACAAGAACTTTGACACTAATGTTTCTCCACAAGGAATCTCCACAAGGAAGAACCAGCCAGAGATTCAAGTAAATTTAAAATGTGTGGTTTTATTTTTAAAGGAATTGACAATCACACAAGACACAAGCACTCACGCAATCACAGAAGGCTAGGTGCAGGAGAAAAGGAAGAAAGTTGTTGATGGAGAATTTCAAGGGCAATGAGAGACAGCAGTGAAGAAATAGCAATGTGGCTGTTACTCCAAAAGCATGAGACCCTGTGAAGTTGTCTATTAGAACCCACAATTAAATGTAAAAATGGGGAAGTAATTAACTCAAATTAAGGGGGTTGCAAGAGAAGGGGCAACTACAGGATCTTTTCACCTATATTTATGAGGTTACTGCTAAAGGGACCAGCCAGAAGATATATTGTTTCAACTTAAATGTGTGTATTGGGGAGAAATTCCCATGCACACACAAAATCGTCACACATGCAAGCAATCTCACAAGGCTAACTGCAAAGAAAGGGAGGAAAATGGATAGCAGAGATAGAAACTATCAGGTGATAATTGCCATCCTGAGAGAAGTGGAGAAGAGCGAGATGGCTTAGGCTTGTGTCCAAGGACAGTGCCAGGCAAAAGTCAGAGTGGGACCCCAAAATTGCAGTACTGCCAAGAGAAACCTAAAATTGGGTTCTCTTGTACCCAAAAACCTGCCCTGAAGACATGAGATGTTGATGACTCTCTGCCTGGACAAACAATGGAGTTTGCAAAGTAGACAAAAGTGGCCAGAATTGTTTGATGGTTTTAATGTGTGAAGGAAATATGTTGATGATATTGGTGTGTAGGTAAGAAGGCTTCGATGACTGTCTGTGTTAGAGGACAAGATGAAGGGGTGGAAGAGGTTTACTAAGGAAGGAGGACAGAAGGGCTTCCATAGGAAATGCACCCCAAAGTGGTCTTGCCTCTGCCTCTGAGCTTGGCTGTTGTTTTTGTTGAGAGAATTAGCTTAGAGCCATTAAATCAGGTTTTCTTGGATAATTCACTGGGCTGGCCATGCTGAGGTTACCTTTTGGGCTGCTTTCCTGCCAGGGACCCTTCTCCATATGGCTTTTGAGCCAAAAATGTGTACAATTTATATTTTATACCAATTAAACATATCTGCCTATTAATCCATATCAAAGTATGAAGGTGTTCAGCTGCCAACATGGCTAAGACTTGTGCCTGAAGACAGTACTTTTTAGAAATTGGAGTGACAAAGTGGCCACCAGGAAGTGAGATACTGTGTCTGACTGCTCAAAACCAGAGGTTTTTATACCTCATCTCTACCTGGAGTGCATGGTTCTGAATTGCCCTGCGGCTGAGTAAACCATGGGGTTTTCAGAGTGCAAAATGATGTCCAGACTTTGTTAATGATCTTAGTATTAGGTGACAAAGAGTTAATAGCTGTTGTCATACCTCTGTAAGATTTGGACAGGTGTGTAGAGAATGGGGGAAATGCACAGTTTGGTGGGAAGAAGGTCTAAAACAATCAGTGGTTTGGTGGGCTCCACCCCATCACTATTATCTGAAAGCAGAGTTCTTACAGTTCAGCTTAAGCCTATTATCTGCAGAGTTACCTGGTGATTTCCTGATTATGACTGGACTATACCTAGGGGGAATCTCTGACCTACTTTGCAACACATATGTTTAGCCAGCCTCTACCTCTTGTCCAGTTCAGTCATATAGTCACATCATGGTGCATTATATATTCTTGCCAATTCAGGTATTTTGCCAATTAAGTCATGTTTCATCAATTAAACCTTATCAATGTGTGAGTGTGTTCAGCCTGGTAAAAGCCTGCTTAGCTTCCAAGATCAGACATGATCTGCTGACTTTATGGCATTTTGTCCCCTGAGTACAATACTTCCATTTAAAAAAAAAAACACTTTTTCAACAGCCATTTAAAAGTCAAAAGATGGTTTAAATAGAAGTGTGTGCCAGGGGAAAGAGCAAAGAGGGGCCAAGCTTGGAGAAAAGAATTCCATACCCTTGGAAACCCCTGGCTTGCCCAGCCAGCAATATGCACACAGAAGGTGATCCAGGGTCCTTGAGTGATTCATGCTTAATATCTGTTGTGTGGAAATGTGGATATATTTAATAATTTTTTATTCTTTGTTCTAAAGGATGCCAGAAGGATAACCTGGGAGCACAATCTTCATTGGGAAGCAGAGTTATCAATTTGTTAACCTATCCTTTTCAAAAATCTGCAAATGAATTTCAAGATCCCCCGAATGGAAGTCTAGAAAATGAGACAAGCAGCAACAGCAATGGACACTCTGGGATTAGAGAAGCAGGCGGTAGGCTAGTTTTCTTGTTGCTGAATAAAAACTACATTGCTGGCATTCAGTTGAAGGGCAGCCAAAGCCCCAGTCAAAGATGCGGGGATAAAAACATGTTGATTATGCAGCAAATCCCATAAGAGCATGATTGTACTTCTAAGAGTTTGATCCTTCTTGTGTTGCCTTAAACAATACAGTTCATAGAAGAAGATATATGTGTTCTGACAGTGCAAAATTGCATTGCAAAGATCAGTCTTGTACATTATTTCCTTGTGCCTTCAATTTGCCTATCAATGTATGGTGATCTCTTTTATTTCATGTGGTTTTCTTAAGCAAAAAATACTCAAAGGTGACTTTGGTGGTTCGTTCCTCTGAAATATAGCCTACAGCACATGGTATTCATTGCCAGGCTCTTATTCAAGTACCAACCAGGGCTAACCCTGGTTAGCTTCCAAGATCAGAGCTGATCTGCTGATTTTATGGTATTTAGGCCCTTTTCACACGGGCCTTTGCGCACGCGATAGCCCCGTGAGCCTCGCGGGAGTGGGAGCGTCGCTCCGCACGACGCACTCCCACTTCCGCCCGGCTCATGGGGCTGAAGCGGCGCGAGCGCGGGTTTTTTGATTTTCGCGTACAAGCGAAAATCACCCCACGCTCGCGCAACGCTTCCGGAGCCCACCCGCACTTACCTTCGTGCGGAGCCTCCGGGAGCCGGCCGGGTCGCGCTTCCTTCCCTCCGCCCCTGTGGAAGGAAGGAGCGGGGTGGGGAGGTAGCGCGACGGACGCGCCGCCCGCTTCGCGCGCGCAGGGGGGAGGAATCCGGCGCGCGCGGGGGGAGGAATCCGGCGCGTGGGGGGGAGGAATCCGGCGCGACGCTGCCTGCTTCGCGCACTCGCGCGGGGTGGGAATCCGGCGCGAGGTCTCCCGCTTCGCACGGGGGGAGGGCGGCTCGCGCGACAAGCCTCCTTCGGTGCCGCTTCCCCGCTGGTTCCTTCGCCTGCGGAAGGAAGGAGGGGGAAGCGGCAGCCTCCCGGACGAGCCTTCTTGCGCTTGCCGGCCTCCCCCGCTTGCGCTAGAAGCCTCAGTGCGGAAAGGGCCTTAGTCTTCCTAAGCACAATACTTTTGTCACAGCCATTTAAAAGTTCAAAGGTGGTTTAAATAAAAATGTGTGCTGCTGAAAAAAACCAAAGCTTGGATCCTGTGGGAGGAATTCCATAGCCTCAGAGACTCCACCAAAAATATCCTCTTGTGCCTTATTTTCAAAAGTAGTAGTATGAAGAGAAGCACCTTGCCTGTAATTCTGAGAGATTAGAGAGGCTTGTGTTGGAAGAGAACCTGGATCCAAGTTGCAGAGAGTTTCCTAGATCATAACCATCCCTTTGAATTGTGCTTGGAAACAGACTGGCCGTCAGTGGAGCTGTTGTAGCAAGGGGTTGTATTTTGGCCGCTTTCATGTCCATTTGACATACCTACTGCAGTTCTTGGAACCCGGTAAAATTCAAGTATTCTTCAAGGGCAGCCCCCTGGAGAGTGTACTAGAGTCATCCAGATAGGAGGGAACAAAGCCATGTGTCAGATGGCTAGATCAGACATTTCTAGGAATGAGTAAAGTTGGTTTTAATTGTGCAGAGGAGCATTGCTGAAACGTGAGCATCCAGACTGAGGGCTGAATCCAGGTATTCACCAAGCTATGGGAGTGTGACCCCCCTCTAGCTAAGGCTGAATCCTTTTCTCTGATCTGCCTTTTGACTAAGCTAGGGTATCACTGTCTTGTCTGGATTCAGCTTCAGTAGTTCAACTGCATCCATTTCCACATGTAAACTCTCATCTCAGGATGCAGTTCAAATCTTTGTTCCCTCCATACTTAGAAGTTATGTTAAAGCTCTCACCCTTCCAATGGTGATTGTAAGGTGATTGGAAGTCTGCAATTGTGCAAGATTAAAGCACCTCCCTGCTCCCTGAATGTATTCACCAGGAGCAAAACAAAAGGATAGTATTGCTCCCCAAGAAGGAATTCCGCCAACCCATGAATTGTTACTTCAGTCCTCAAATTTCTAGGCAGTTTCTAGATGGAGACATTAAAAAGTATTCCTCCCTTGACATTTTATATTTGCTGCATTTGTATTCCCATGGTAATTTTTTCCTCTGCTTTTTCACTGCAGTTGTAAGTCAATTGCAGTGGTAGAAATTTGGGGACTAAAACCTCATTGGGGCAGAGAATTTTATAGGGGCGGGACAAGTCTTCATTTTGTCTCTCCCATAACTATACCACTGATCCCACCCCACAGTGATCTTGAGCCAGGCTGTTGTTTCTCCTGCTACTAATAATGGGAAACACCAATCTGCAATAGGATTGTTGGGACAGGTTCTGGTTAAAACTGTGAGTATTAGGGGAAATAGCTGTCTGTTCCATGTCCAACAGGTGATGCTCCACAGCTGGACACAGGGAGGAAGTGTGTGGGTCACACAGCATTTCTCCACCAGCAGTGTCCATACAAAAAGTGCTCCAGGGCCACCTGCAGCATGGGGCTCCTGGATGATTTATGTGTGATATCTGTTGTGTGGAAATGTGGGTATATTTAATCATTTCCCATGTGTTGTTTTAAAGATTGCGAGAAGAATTCGTTGGCAGCACAAGAAAAGTGGCAGGACCATCCTGCTGCTGTTGGAGAAGAAATTCAAATACTTATGACTGAAAATCCAGGAAGTGAGCCAGAGGAGAGGGGCAGAAGCAGTGAACACTCTGGGATAGGAGAAGTACACAGTAAGCAAGTTTTCTCTTTGCTGAATAAAAAACTACACAGGTTGAGATATTGGCCTTTTGCTGCAGGGCAGCCAAATTTCCATGCAGATGTGGGGATAAAAACATGCTCAATATGCAGTAAACCCCATAAGGATGTGAATGTAATTCTGAGAATTTGGTACTTCTCACTTTGCTGTAAACACTAGAATTTATGATAAGATATATATGTTCTGACAGTGCTAAACTGCATTGCAAAAACCAGTCTTGTACATTATTTCCTGTGCCTTCCAGTTGCCTGTCAGTTTACAGTGACTCCATTTATTTCAAAACGTTTTCTTAGGCAAGGCATATTCAAAAGTGGCTTTGCCACTTCCTTCTTCTGAAATGTCACGCTTAGCACCTGGTATTCCTTGTACTTTATATTCACCTATCCAAGTATGAAGCAGAGCTGATCCTCCTTAGCTTCCAAATTCAGATGAGATCTAATGCCTTTACAATATTTAGGTCCAAAAGTACAGCACTTCCCATTAAAAAACATTTTTGCAACAGCCTTTCAAAAGTCAAAAGATGGTTTTAAAAAATGTGGGGCTCACCCTTGGCTCTTGTGGAAGGGGTTCTGCAGCCAGGGAGCCCCTACAAAAAGTACCTCTCTTGCCTTCCTACTAGAGGCAGTTAAGATGAAGAGAATCTCCTCCCCTGAAGTCCTGAGAGCTTAAACAGTCTGTAATGGGTAGAGATACAGGATCCAAGCTGCAGAGGGTTTCCTGGGTCATAACCATCCCTTGAAATTGTGCTTGGAAACAGATTGGCCACCAGTGGAGCTCTTGTAGCAAGGGGTTGTATGTTGGCTGCATTCAGTTCCATTTGACATGCTAGCAGCAGCTCTTGGGACCAGGTGAAGTTTCCACATATATTTCAGGGGCAGCTCCTTGGAGATTGTATTAGAGTCATCCAGAGAGGAAGGAACTAAGATGTGTGTCACATGGCCAGATAATTGTGCAAAGCAACACTGCAGAAACCTGAGCATCCAGATAGAGGGCTGAATCTGGGTATGTACCCAAGCTATGGCTTTATGCCTACAAGGGGAGTGTGACCCCCTCCCCATCCTGCTGAGGCTGAATCCTTTTCTTTGATCTGCCTTTTGACTGAGCTGGAGTGTCTCTATCTTCTCTGGATTCAGCTTCAGTTTGTTCACCTGCATCTCATTCCACATGTACCTTTAGATCACAGGATACAGGTTTAAGCCTCTGTTCCGCACTGAATTGGAAGGGATGTTAAAGGTTCCTGACCCTTCTAATGTGTTTATATGTTCTAGTGTGAGACATTCAAAATTATTAATAAATAGAAGTCTTATGTTTTCTGTGCTTGCATTCCCATGGTAATTTTTGCCTCTGCCCTTTCATTGGAGTTTTAAGTTATTGAAATGCTAGAAGTTGGGGAACTGAAGGAAAATCTCATTGAGGGCATGGAACCTTTATTTGCGGGGTATGTCCTCATTTTCCCCTTCCCATAGGTACCCCACTGCATCTCACTGTAATCTGACCCAGGCTGTAATATCCTCATCTCCTACTAAAACAGTTGGGAAAACACCAATCTACTATTACCCCAAAGTGTGGGACCTTGTGAAGTCCCCTATCAGAACCTGCTATTAAGTGTAAAAATGGAGAATTGATTAACTCAAATTAAGAATATTGCAAAGGGAAGAGTAGCTGCAGGACCTTTTCACCTTTGTCTACTGGGTCACTGCAAAAGAGATCTTCTGTGCCCCAGCAGCACAGATGATTTTCCAAGATGAATATCTGGCTCCAGGTCTCTGAGTCCTCCCTCCCACACCAGCATGGTCATCTGACTGGAGGATACATAAAGTTGTACTTTGAAAATAGATACCTTTTGCAAGCTCTCCTCCAGAGAGTCCTGTGTATGGATGTCAGAAGTCAGAATCAGAAGTCAGAACTCAGATTTTATGAAAAAAAAGGAGCATCTGCCTCCCCACAAGACTCTAACCATAGACAGACAGATGCAAAAACTCCAGGACTGTGTTTAAGGGGTGGGGGGGTCATCATTGGCAGCAGTTGTGTAGGAGCGTGGATGAGCGCACTGCACCTCAGGTGGCAATGTTTTGGGGGCATTGCAGCTAGTAGCCATGCCCCTGCGTGCCAAGGCCATGCCCCCACACCCTGTGGCCATGTCGCTGTGCAATAGCCCCACTTCTCCCACCCCCCTCCATGCACTCCAAGTTCCGCTGCTGATTGGCAGGTAGGTAGTTCTTAGTTTTTCCAACCTGTAAGTCCTAGCAGGTCCTTACTTTCCCTGTCTCTTACTACTGAAAGACCCTTAAACATGGAATAAGAGGTCTGAAGACTCAATAAAAGCCCTGTGGCTGGCTGTGCCCTCCATGTGTCTGGTTTAAGCTTACTCCTGAGTAAGTCAACAGAGGCTAGTTGTCAGGGAAACTTTGTTAATCTATCACTCTACAACTGTCTCTCTCTTAATACTTCTTCATGTTTTATAATTTTGAACACTCCAAACTGAGAATCCCTGAGGAAGCTCAACTACAGAGGAGTCTTGGTGGTCTAATTGTGACAGATCATTTGCAGGGGTGTGTCTCTAGAGAGATGTTCACTTTACACAGCCTGAGATCTGCAGGGGGAGTGGAGCGGAGTGGAGTGCTAGAAGCAGGTGGAAGTGTGGCTAGTAGCTTCTCTCCCCACCCTAACATTTCCCTGCCAAGTGAGGCAGTGGACAACTGGGAACCTTGTTCTTTGGTGAATCTTGTGTGTATGTGCCTTCAAGTTGTATGTGGTAACCCCATGAATTTCATAGTGTTTTCTTAGGCAAGGAATACACAGAGGTTGTTTTGCTACTCCTATCTTCTGAAATACAGACTAAAGCACTTGGTCTTTGTGAGTGACCTCTCATCCAAGTCTTAACCAGGGCTAAGCCTGCTTAGCTTCCAAGATCAGACTGGATCTGGTGCCTTCAGGGTACTTACAGTCCTCTTTTAAGTGAAGTGGTGGAAGTCAGGAGTCTTTCAAAGACACATCCTTTCCTTTTGGTCCCTACTGTCTCTTAATTTCTTGTCATCTTTCTCACGGGTTTCAGGGTGCTGATTCTGCATGCTGGGGCAGGTTTCATGCTATTCTGTAGAAGACAATGGCAGAACCTTTAATAATAATCCCCTAACTGTACATTTAATTACCAGAAGTGGTGGAGCACTGATATAGACTTACATGCACTTTGAAAGAATCAGAAACCCTTCATTAAACTCCCTCTTTCTCTCCCTCCACTCTCAATCTTAAACTGTGTGTGTGTATATGTGTGTTTGTGCACACATGCATTTTAAAAAAGGATCTCAGTAGCTCTGGGAAATTAAATCATCAGGATGTTAACTGATGGTTTGTATGATGGTACTTACTGTTCAGTAGTAGACGGTAGACAGTACTTCAGTAGTCAGTACTTACTGAACTATTTGGTGGTGGGTTCCACGGGTACATTTACATCACAGGATGCAGGTTTAAACCCCCCTGTTACCCTGATTTCTGGGGGTCCCGTGAGGGACACCTAGGTGCACTCCAAATTACAAAGTTGGTAATTAGTCAAAAGAGCACAAGCTAGCAATATGAGAGGCAGGGCAACAGAGCGAGATCCTTTACCCAATGTTGACGGTATCAGGTCAAGTCAAGGAGCAAACAGAAGTAAAATAATAATTGTTTTTTTTTGTTAAAATACAGCCAAACAAATGTATACAACACATTCACACAGATAACTATAGAAATAAAGGTTGGAGTTGGATAGAGGGATTTTGAGAGGAGGTTTTGGTATGGGAAATACTACACCTGTCCTGAAGCCCAGGTAGTCTGAAGAAGAAGTTAGTGGAAATGAAGTTTCTCAGCACGTGGAGCTGAGGGGAAGGCTCACCGAACGAAGCAACAGCAAGGCTGGATGGAAGCCAAGAGCAATCCGAGGAAGCTCTCAAAGTCAGAGGTTCTTATAGGGGAAAATGTGGCCGTAGGCTAGTCCATCCTCGGGGATAACAATGAGTTTCGGGCTGGAGACAAAGCCTCCGAAAGGTCAGAATTTTACCTGATTGAGTTAAGACCAAATTTTCAATAGAGTAGCCAGTATGCAAACGCAGAGTGCTTGACAGATGAGTATTCGGCTCGTTAAGCTGCCTGCTCGGGGCAGGGAGTTCTTTGTAAGTAGCGTCCATACATAATGTGATACTTGCCTTGAGGTCTCCTGAAGCGGCGGTCTGGCTATTTCTGCCCTGCCTGTATTTGTTTGGAATATTTCAGCAATTAGCAGCCATGCCTGCATGTGAGCTTGTCCGGGGGCCTCACAAGCACATGGAGGGAAAAGGGGTATAGAAGGCCAACTTATTGATATCAAAGTGATATCTAATATCCCACAAGTCCGTGCTAGAAACTACAGTAACACCCCCCCATACACACTTACTTGGAAGAAATGTTAAAGTTTTGGCACCCTTCTAATAAGTCAATGGAGTAAGATTAAAGCACACGCCTCACCCAGGATGCAGCTACCAGGTACAGCCACCCTATGAATTATTATTTCATTCCTCTAATTTCTAGCTGATTTCTAGATGGAGATATTGAAAATTTGTCCTGCCTAGTAGTCTTCCATTTGCTGTGTTTGCATTTCCTTGGTAATTTTTGCTTCTGCCTTTTCATTGCAGTTGTAAGTTAATTGCAATGGTAGAGATTTGAGGATTGAAATCTCATTGGAAGCAGAGAATTCTGTTGGGGAGAGGCAAGTCCTCATTTTGCCACTCCCACAGCAACACCACTGCACCCCACGGTGATCTTGATCCAGGCTGTTGTTTCTCTTGGTACTAATAGAGGGTCTGTAATAAGGTTGGCAGGATCATTTCTGGTTAAAACTGTGAATGCAAGGGGAAATAAGAGTCTGTTCCATGTCCAACAGATGATTCTCATCAGCTGGACGCAGGGAGAAAATGTATGGGTCACACAGGATTGCTCCACCAGCAGTCTACACACAGAAAGTGCCCCATGGCCAGCTATAGCATGAGGCTCATGGATCGTCCATGTGTGATATCTGTTGTGTGGAAATGTGGGTATAATTAATAATTTTCAATGCATTGTCCTAAAGGTTATCACAAGAATTCCCTGAGAACTCAAGAAATGCTGGACAATCAATCTTCTGATACTGATGATAAATTTGAAGATGCTCTGCCTGAATTTCAAAGAAAAAGGCATGGTAAGTTAGTTTTCTCTCTGTTGAATGAAAACTTCGCAGGTTGAGGTGCTGGCCTTTTGTTGAAGAGCAGGAAAAGTCCCATGAATATGTGGGGATAAAACATGCTGACTATGCAGTAAATTTCATAAGAGGGTCAATGGAGCAATAGATAAAAACTACAGGAAAAGAGATTTCCACCTAAATCTATTTGGCAGTGGAATATGCTGCCTCAGTCTCCTTCTTTGGTAGTTTTTAAGCAGAGGCTGGATGGCCATCTGTTGGGAGTGCTTTGATGTGTGTTGCTGCATGGCAGGGAGTTGGACTGGATGGCCCCTATGGGCTCTTCCAACTCTATGATTCTATGATTCTGTAGTTCTAAGAGTGTGAATGTAATTCTAAGAATTTGGTCCATCTTATGTTGCTTAAACACTACAGTTCATGATAAGAAGATACATGTGTTCTGACTGTGCCTGTCAATTTATTGCAACCCCATTTATTTCATAGGGTTTTCTTAGGCAAGGAATACTCAAAGGTGGCTTTAGTGGTTCCCTCCTCTGAAATATAGCCCACAGCACCTACTATTTGTTGGCAATTTTTCTTCCAAGTACTGGATTTCAATCTGCCTTTATCCCCAAAATGGGTTGCAATACAGGTCACAGAAATAATGGCTAAGCAAAGTATCTAAGCAAACATAACATGTGTTCAAATATCATAGGAAGACAGGAAGTTCCTTTATACTGAGTCATACCCCTTGGACTGTCCATTCCATCAGCGTTTATTTAGATTAATACGCCATAAAGCAAAGCAAGCTCATTAAAATACATTTAAAAACAAAACTGCATTAGTTAACAACTTGCATGAACTCCATTAATATGTAAACCTTACATATCTAAAATATCATTAAAAAGGTCCATACATTAAATTAAGACAGGTAATATCGTGTAACTATCATCAGCTGTTTATCATCACATTCATTTGCCTATAAATAACTTCTACCACTTCGTGCCAAAGGGATCCTTTGTATATTGTTTTACAGGTATTAGTAGATAGTACAAAGAATTTTGCTGCTTCCTTGGTTACTCTTTTGTCCGAATCATCCTTTAAATATTTTAAAAACTAATTCCAAGACCTTCCTGGGTATTTTCTTAAAATGGGACTTATCAGTCTCAGTCGATCGTCTATGTAAAAAGAATACTCAAAGAGGACATGTTTTATAAATCCCACTCTTCTCTTTCCACAAGGGCAAACGTGTTATTTATATCCCTTTCTTTGATAATGGCCCTCTAGCACAGCCAGTAGAATAACATTAAATCTAGCTCTGCTAAATGTCTGAATGTATTTGGAAATACTTAAATACCTAGCTTCTTCATTTATACTAAACATCAGGCCTAAATTAATAGGGGAACAGGGAGAGTGTGCTACAGCTGTTGAATGTGGATTGTCAGTGTCTTTTATTTCTTGGTTTAAAATCTGTTCTGCATTATTCAAACTTATTGTGGTGAGGAATTTTTCTGATAATCCCAGTCTGTGCAGTTCTTCTTTAATAATATTTGTCTGCTTGGAGGTAAATACTACATATTGTAACAAATAAATATACACCTCTTCCTTCCCCCCAGAAAGCACAACTTAACCAATATCCCAAAAGGCCTATTTCCAGGGGAAGCATTCAGTCAATGTTATTCCAACCTCAAGTCTTAACCCTTGTGAAGGCACACAGTTTGTGACCACAAATAATTCCTTAAAATATGATAATATTTCTTCCAATATGGGCAGAAAAACCTGAAATTCAAACTGGGATTGCACACAATAATTGTAGGAGAACTTTACCCTTAAATATCTGTGCAGCTGCTGGAATAAACCATCTTCCTTTTGTGTAGAAAAGTGGGTTATTGCTTCCCCAGTGTTTGAGGCCTGCATAATGCCTAGTTTGTGATGGAGAGCCGAAGATCCTAAGAACTGGAAAGTAGCTCCTAAATATTTAAAACAACTAACTTGTTCAATTTTTTGGCCTGCAATACACCAACTTACCCATTTATCTTTTTCTCGTTTTGAAAATACTGTAATTTTGGCTTTATTATAATCAATGTTTAGATATTTGCTGTCACAATAGGCCACAAATGTTCTCAGTATTTCTGTGAGACCTACTTTTGTTTGAGACAAAAGGAGAGCATTGTCTGCATAGAGGAGTAGGAACATGCTCACTTTGGACAGTTTTGGAGGATGACCATCCTGGGACTTAACAGATGCTCTTAGGTCATTTAGATACAACCTAAACCATGTGGTAGTTCGGATGCATCCTTGCTGACCCCTCCTTTTTATAGGAAGGGAATTGGTAAGAATACCTTGGAAACTACATCTAACCTGTATAGTGATATTAGAATATAACTTCCTGATTATACCAAGCAGGCTATTATCCAGCTAGTTTCACCCATAGCCTGCCTCTGGGTATGAAATCAAATGCAGCTTTTAAATCCATAAAAATACCATAAAGATAATTAGGATATATTCTTAAATGCTCTTCTGATAGATGATTTCAGATTACACAGTAATCAATGGCTGACATCCCTTTTCTAAATCTTCCCTGTTCCTCCTGAGGGAAATAGCTGATAACACTCATGAAACAATTTAACACAGGATCGGCTGAAGCATCAAGCATTTATTTAAAAAAAAATACGTTTCTGCAGACACGGGTGCTCTCTAGAGAGAAGGACACCCTCCCACAAAACAACACACATTTTATCCCCTACGGCAGCTTCCCTCCCCTTGGGCAGGACCCAAAAGTTACAACCCTATCAGAATCGCCTAAGAAGTTACATGCCCCTTCCCCATATTTACAACATATATGATCATGCCCATAATCACGCTTTTACCTCGTGCTTTCTTAATTCTCATTTGCTATTTCAAAATGCCCATCAACCAGATTCTAACCTCCCATTTTGCTAAACAAGGCCAAATTCTTGTCTTCTTTTTTTTCTTTATCAGCTTAGTTACCCCTTTCAGCTTTTGCTGACCTTTAGTCTGCATAAGCGGGTGCCTCCCCAAAAAGGAGTACATTCATCTCACTATTGAATTCTTATCTCTGTGTCTGGTTCCCTTTGCTCCAAGGTCTTCTGGATCCAAGCTGCCAGTTTCTAAAATTTATGCTTCTTAAGACTTCATTGTATTTCAAAAGCTCAAATACTAAAATATATGTGTGTAAATATATTTAAAAATGTGTTATGAGCTATAAGCTAATATGTTACCAATACTATTAATAATATTGCAGAAACTAAAATATATTTTACTTCTCACACTCCCCTAAGATTTGTTTCTGATTCCATCCAATCCTAGGGATGATTATTTAGATAATGTTCATAAGCTTGTCCTACTACCATTAAAAGACTTATGGGTCAGGAGTTTTGAGGATTGTTCTTATCTCCTTTCTCATATTTCAGGATAGTGATACCATGCGACCAGTTGATTGACATGTGTAAACAAAGTTGTCAATAGTGGTGCCCACCAGAAAATTTTTCCTTTTAGGAGTTCTGGCTTTATTAAGTCAGGTCCAGGAGCTTTTCCATGTCTCATTGAATGATATTAAACTCTTAACTTCCTGTGGTGTCACTGAGGCCACCGCAGGATATGAGATGAGCTCAAAATGTCTGCAGTTAATTCTTCAACTCACATGTTCTCTAATGCTTCATAGTTCTAAAGAAATTGGAAAAGTAGACCTCCCAAATATGTGGTGGTATATTACAACATAGTGATCCCCAGCCCTAATTTCCCAATGGACCTGTCACTGTTTTCTATAATTGTTTTGAAGTACAAACTCTAATAGGCCCAATGACTGTCTATAGCAGAATTCTTAGCTTTATATTGTTTTTTGATTATGAAGTAGATCTTTGTAGAGTTATCCCTACTATATTTAAAATATAGTTGCCTCATGTCTTTCCTAGTTCCTTGGTTTTTGTCCACTCCTGTGATAACCCTGTGATAACCCCTACCCTTCTGGGGGTT
Source organism: Ctenosaura bakeri (assembly GCA_948474755.1). NCBI lineage: Eukaryota > Metazoa > Chordata > Lepidosauria > Squamata > Iguanidae > Ctenosaura > Ctenosaura bakeri. The sequence continues at coordinate 721,747 of CAOLHI010001474.1, read as the reverse complement.
CCCCTTACTCCTCTCTATGCTCCTTATTGGTGAGCCAGTTGATGTGAGGAGTTGGGAGTAGCTCTGTACAGCCTCCTCCAGGTTATCTGTGATGTCATTTTTGAGCCCTTTATTCAAGGAGGAATCTAATAAACTTGCCAACTTATTTCCCCTGTTCAATCACCATTTCAACCTTCCTTTTCTTATTATCATGACATTATCCCCAAATTGTTTTTGAGCCATTAAATGGGTCTCCTTTGGAGTGCAGAGGATGAAAACAATTGGAAAGTGATCACTCTCTGTTCTTGTTATCATTTCAAATTTTCCTATATGTATGTAAATGAAGTTCAACAATAGGACATAACCTATCAGACTACTTCCATTGCCTGATATATATGTGTTCTCCCCATGAAGTTCAAACTTACAATCTCCATCCCACTATCTGCTCAAGACACACTCTGATGTAATTCATTTTAACATCCTTGCATTGCCTGCTAAACTTATTTAAACAATTCTAATTTTTTGCAGTGCTGTGATGCAATGCTGTGATGCAAAAAGCTGTTGCTTTTTATCCCAATTCATGCATTAAGATCCTCCATCATTATTAGACATGTTTTTGGAAACTGAGCTTCTAGCGTAATTATATACTCCTACAGATGTTTAAGGGGTACTTTTAAAAAGGTAGAAATTAAGATCACTAGATCTACTTTTGGTCTGCTTTTTCTCATAGGTGCTGTTGCAGGTAAGTTGTAGGTGAGATAGCCATTAAAGATCAAATTTGTGGTGCACCATGTCTCTTGTAAAAAGGTTACATTGTATTTTCTTATGAAGTCACTGACTTCCTCATTATTAAATATGACTTACATCCAAATGATGTTTCATGACAAGCAATTTAGGTGAGATATTTCCAGCGTGGTGACTGGGAAATTATGAGTTATGACTAAGAATTTAAGGTGTTCAAGTTAACTCCTGCTGTCCATTGCTTGTCAGTGGTTTTTGTGGGTTTATATAGAAATTGTTTCTCCTCTTAGCTGTGATTTTCTTATCTCATGCCACCTATAATTCAACTCCTTCTCCTTCCTTTTGTTACCCTGTTCTGTGGGGGTCCCGGGAGGGGCGCCCAAATAACCAAATAACAACACAAGATGGGGAAATTAACTGGAGCACTCTCTTAAGCTAACGAGAAGCAGGGTAACTTAGCAGGGATCTTGCCACCCAATGTCTATGGGGTCAGGTCAGTTAAACAGTCAGACAGGTTTTAAAATAGCAAAACTGATATCTTTATTAAAAGACAAACAACAGAAAAGACACCACAGACACACATCTAACTAGGAATTAGAAATGAGAGTTTCGGGGGAAATAGGTGATATGACACCTTTTCTCATAGTCCTGGAGAGATTGGAGGTTGCAGGGAAGAAAGTTCAGCGTGGTTCGCTGAGGGGAGCTCGCCAGGCAAAACGGCAGCAAGGCGGTCTGGAACTTGGGAGCGATCTGAGGTGGTCTCAGAATCAGGGAGTTTTTATAGGGTGAATTGTGCCTGCAGACCATGCCATACTCGGTGAGAACAATGCGAGTTTGGAGCGGGACAAAACTTTGGGAAAGGTCAAGTTTTACATGATCGGCTTAGCGCAGATTTAACAATAGTATAGCCAGTATGCAAATAGCTTGGCAGTGTAAGAGTGCCGGCTCGAGGCTGGGTGTCTTTGTTTAGGGTAGCGCTTAAGCAATGGGTGTCTGCATGAGAGGTCCCTGAAGCAACAGAGTGGCTTTGTTTTGCCTGCCTAGGTGGAGAATGGAATGTCCAAAACTTACCGGCCGTGCCTGTGTACGTGCTTCTCTGGTGGCCTCGCAAACACGTGGAGCGGGGTGGCAGAGGAAGGCCAAATGATTTTGATATCAAAAAGAGATATCTAGTGCTATCACCGGGTAGGCCTGAACCATAGTAACACTTTGGCTAACTGTCTCTGAGCACTTCCTTCTGGCTACTGTTGTTCCTTTGTGACTGCATGGTCTGTAGTTTTGGCCAAATCCTTCCTCTCATATTCTCTTGTCTGCTTACTAGATGGTGACACAACTATTTGAACATTACCTAATTTGTGATTTGTATTGTTTATTACCATACCACCAAGTGATAAATTGTTTGCTTTCCCTATGCCATCCTTATCCTGTAAGTTTAATAATATCTCTCATACTGAGAACAATCTTGCTATTACTTCTGTTTGAGTTATCATAGGGAGGTGCTAAAAGGTTCTCGCTAGAGACTCCTTTTCCTGGATAACCATCTCTTGGAATGGAATATCTATTTCTGAAGGCAATTTAGTTTAATTGCTTGACTTGAGGATGTTGCTTTAATCATGGGCTAGTATCAGATAGATCTATGAAGTTTTCTTCCCTACAAGGGCTAGACTTGTCTGTGTTAGGCCTTATTGGGGAATTTTTAAATAGTAGGGTAGGAGAGATATTATTGACTGAAAACCAGGTTATTAATGTACCTATCTGAGCAAGATTACTTCTTGCAGTGTCAGGAACAGATTCACCCTCAAACGTAGCAATAAACTTTAGTAGAAGATTTATTGAAACATAGTGAATGATACTGTCTATCAGACGTTAAAGCTCGAGAATGGAATGCTTTCCCCCGCCTTACACTTAAACAGCAAGTTTCTCCTGAGATAGTTGTAAAAGGACGAACGTCATCATGCCAAATGGTTCCTTTGAAATTCCAGCCGGAAGGAATGGTTGGCACCTGGGAAAGTTAACAGCCTACTATCACTATTTCCCCAGGCTACTGCTATCCTAAAACAACAAACATGGAGGACTCCTGACATCCTGCCCCACTTTTTTTAAAAAAAAAAATTCATATACATATAGATACGCAAAACAAGTAAAATATTACAGAACAACAGAAATACAAGAAACCCATGCAGTAATAACAAAGTCAATGGGAGCGTGAGGAACATCAGTCGGCGAAGAATCCAGCGAAGGGGCTCTCTTCAGCAAACTGGAATGAAAGACAGGATGAATTGCCTTGAGGGAAGAAGGGAGATCCAGTTCAAAGGAAACATCGTTAATAGCTCTTTTCACAGGAAAAGGACCGAGAAATCGAGGGGAAAGTTTTTTAGAAGGAGAAGTAGACGAAATGTGCTTAGAGGAAAGAAAGACCAGATCCCCGGGTTTGTAAGAGGGGTTAGGCTGCCGTTTGCGGTCGGCAAAGCGTTTGTGAGAAGCTTTTGCAGACGCTATAGCATCCGAAACGGATTGCCAAATGCCCGAAAATTTAGAGACCCAAGCAGAAACAGAAGGAGGAGCAGAGGAAGGGAGGGTGAGGGGGGGGAAAGGAGAAGGAAGAAAGCCGTAAACTATTTCAAAGGGGGGTTTTCCCCAGTAGAAGCATGAACAGCATGGTTTACAGCAAACTCAGCAAACGGGAGAAGCGAAACCCAATCGTTCTGGTTTTCAGAAACAAAGCACCTAAGAAATTGTTCAAGAGATTTGTTAGCACGCTCAGATTGGCCATCTGTTTGGGGGTGATAAGCACTGCTGAGTTTCTGAGTGATTCCCAGGGTTTTCAAGAGGCAGGTCCAAAACTTGGAAGTGAAAATTGGATCCCTGTCCGAAATGATCACCGAAGGTAGTCCGTGAAGTTTCCATACATGATGAACGAATAGGTCAGCAAGTCGTTCAGCATTGGGTACTTTCTTCAGAGGAACAAAATGACATTGCTTGGAAAAGTGATCAGTAACAACCCAAATAACATGAAAGCCATGTGAAGAGGGGAGGGAGACGATAAAATCCCATGCGATAACCGACCAGGGGCTACAAGGAGCAGGCAGAGGTTGTAGGAGCCCTTGAGGCTTAGATGTGGGCGATTTAGAAACGTTGCAAGTAGCACACTGTTTAATGTAAGTTTGCACGGAGGAGTTTAGTCCAGGCCACCAAAAAAGGCGGCGAATCGCATGCAATGTCTTCAAAAACCCAAAATGTCCAGCAGGTTTGGAATCGTGATGACGATGAAGTACATGCTCACGGGCAGCAGGGGGGACGTAGACCTTGGTGCCATAGAAAGGGAGATTGTCAACCCACTCAATTTTGTCCTTATTTGCCGGGAGCCATGAGTCGGCATGCGCTGCATGGACGATAGCATCGCGGAGAGCGGAGTCACAGAGGGAGGAGGCAGAAAGCCTTGTTTTTGCTAATGTGCGAGTAGTTACTTGAGAAGCCAGGGAGGAGGCAGGAAATAAGGCTTTGGAGGGGGGGACGTAGCAGAAGGTCCCTCAAAACAGGGAAGGCGAGATAGAGGGTCCGCCAATTGGTTGGAACGGCCAGGTTTGAAAACAATTTTAAACCGTAACCTCTGGAAAAATTCAGCCCATCTTGCCTGCTTAGGGGAGAGTTTCTTAACCGACTGCAAGGCTTGCAAATTTCTATGATCAGTCCAGACTTCAAAGGGGAGTCGGGCCCCTTCAAGTAAATGTCGCCAAGTGGTCAGCGCAAGATGAATAGCCTTGGCTTCTTTCTCCCAAATAGGCCAATTAGCTTGTTGATGAGAAAATTTCTTTGAAATGAAAGCACAAGGCTTGAGTGCTCCCTCAGAGTCATGTTGCAAAAGAACAGCGGCCATGGCAAAGTCAGAAGCATCTGTTTGCACAATGAATTGCTTAGCACTGTCGGGGAAAAGTAGCAATGGCTCTGTAGTGAATTTAGATTTCAAATGTTCAAACGCCGACTGACATTCAGGGGACCAACGAAGTTTGTGCGACTTACATGTAGATTCGCCTTTAGGTTTCCGTAACAGGTTAGTAAGCGGAAGCGCTATGGCTGCAAAATCCTCAATAAAGTTCCGGTAAAAGTTTGCAAAGCCAAGAAATTGCTGCAGTTGCTTCAAAGTTTTGGGGACGGGCCATTGCAAAATAGAGTTAATTTTCGAAGGGTCCATTTTAAGTGAACAATCTTGAATCCTATAACCCAAGTAATCAAAGGTTTGGGTGTCAAATTGGCACTTAGACAGATTAACTACGAGGTTATTATCTATCAGCCGTCGAAGCACTTCCCGAACCAATGATACATGAGATTCCATGGAGTCTGCATAAATTAAAATGTCATCCAAATAAATCAGAACCCCCTGATACAATAAGTCGTGGAAAATGGTGTTCAAAAACATCTGAAACACAGATGGTCCAGATTGTAATCCAAAGGGGAGAACCGTCCATTTAAAATTCCCCAGTGGGGTTGCAAAGGTGGTGAGCCATTCAGAGTCTGGGTCCATCCGAATCCTATGAAATGCTTCTTTAAGATCAAGCTTAGTGAAATATTTTCCTTGAACAAGATGGTCTAAAACGGTCCGTATCAGGGGAATGGGATAACAATTGGAAGAGATAACCTGGTTAATAGCAGAGTAGTTAACTATCAGCCTCGGATCCGCTCCGGGATCTTTTCTCTTTCGGAAGAAGACAGGACTCGCCGTAGGGGCTGTAGAAGGCTTGATAAAGCCACGAGCCAAATTTTTATTAAGGAACTTTTTGAGGGCAAGGAGTTCTTGCTGGCTCATGGGGTAGATTTTTGGTTTAGGCAGCGAGGCTCCGTCAATCAATTCCAATTTACAGTCAAATTCAGTGTGGGGGGGCAATTTGTCAGCCTCCCTCTCATGAAAGGCCTTCTGTAAATCACGGTAGTGCGAAGGAATTTGTTGCAATTCTTCATGGCCAATAGAGAAGCTTGCCTCGGAAGAGGATAGAGTGCCAGCGGTCCAGTCTATTTGGGGATTATATTTACGGAGCCAGTCGATTCCCAAGACCAATTCGAACTGCACCGCCTTGGGAACTAGGAACCGCATGCTATAATTATTTTGGTCCATTTGAAATGAGATGGGCATGGTGATTTCGCTTATTGCTCCTCCAGTCATTGAGGTCCCATCCATTTGAGTTAACTTGATGGGGCGTTCCAAAGGCTCATATAGAGTTTTAAGGGTCTTGGCCAATTTGGGGTGTAACAAACTTCTGGAGCAGCCAGAGTCAATTAGTGCCCTATGTACATGCAAGGTCCCATCTCCGCCAGTAATCGTAACCGTGGTATAGAAATGGGGAATTTTAGGAGTACTTACAGCTGTTCCCGCTGCTTTCAAACCGCCACCGTCGGGTTCAGAATCCCCATCTGTGTCCGAGGAATACGAAGAAGAGGTTTCACCGTCGGGAGCGGAGTCTCCTGTCGCTGCTGCAGGGTCCTTATGAGTGCGTCTGAGCGGTTGTTTGATGGCCGTTGTCTGACGTGTAGATTCTTTATTCCTGGGGTCTGCTCGTACTCCTTTAGTCCCCACCGTGGCTTGGTTACTGGTGCAGTTGTTGGCAAGGTGACCCGGTTTCCCACAGGTGAAACACATGCCCAAACGGAGGCGTTTGTTCGTTCCTCAACATTGAGGAAGGTGGGACGGCGAGGTTGTCGTTTTGTTAAGTCTTGTCGTTGTCGGTTCAACTGAACAGTGTGGGTTATACCCTCCACTTCAGTAGCTAGTCTGATCCAACCTAGCAGGGTTTGTGGGTTGGCCTGCATTAGGCACCCGTGTAAGATATCAGGATCTAGTCCATCTTTGTATAACTCGATAAGAATCTCATCATTCCACTGCACTTTGGTGGCCAGGTTTCTAAATTCACGCGAATATGTTCCCACGTCGTTCCTGCCTTGTTTCATTTGTTTTAGTTGATATTTAGTTTTTTCTAGTAGATGGGGGTCTTCAAACCGTTCACGCAAATGGTTCATGAAGAGCTGCAGATTTTCGGTTTCGGGGGCGCGGGTGTCATATAGGTTCGCTACCCAGTCAGCTGCCAGTCCTTTCATTCTCTGGCTGAGGTATCTAATTCGGGCTGCATCATCCCGAAAGAGGTGGCCATGATCGACCATGAAATTATTTGCCATAGTCATAAAGAAAGAGAGTTTCTCACCCTTCCCGTTGAAGGACGCTTTCAGGTCTCCCACGTTTCTGAGTAGCGGTGGCGCTGGAGCTTGCCCTGCTGGTTGCTGGGGCGGACCAGGGGTGCCTGCCGCTGGCACAGCCGCTCGTGGTTCGCGTGCTGGTGTTCTCAATGTCTGCGAGGGACGGATGCTCATCTCACGTAACATGGTCTTGAGTTCGAGTATCTCCTCATCTTTTCTCTCCAGTTCTGTTTCCATTCGTGCCATTTCCGCCAGAAAGGAAAGGTCTTTGGCTGATGTGTCCCATCTAGCAGCCCTTCTGCGTTGTCTTACCGACATAAGCGGCTTCTCTCCCCAGACCCAGGTTTGGCCGCTTGTGGGGGTTGTCATAGCCTCGCTCAGCGGTAAATTTGCCTTGGTATCCATGGACGCTTCGGTCTCTGCAGTTCCATCAGATTCTGCAGATCCTCGTTCTTCTTCAGTAATTAACTGATCCACTACTTGATGCATTTAGGAAAAAAAAAGGATTCTCGAGCTTTCTGTCAGGAACAGATTCACCCTCAAACGTAGCAATAAACTTTAGTAGAAGATTTATTGAAACATAGTGAATGATACTGTCTATCAGACGTTAAAGCTCGAGAATGGAATGCTTTCCCCCCGCCTTACACTTAAACAGCAAGTTTCTCCTGAGATAGTTGTAAAAGGACGAACGTCATCATGCCAAATGGTTCCTTTGAAATTCCAGCCGGAAGGAATGGTTGGCACCTGGGAAAGTTAACAGCCTACTATCACTATTTCCCCAGGCTACTGCTATCCTAAAACAACAAACATGGAGGACTCCTGACATGCAGAGTAGTTATCCACACATGGTCAAAAAGAAAGGGTGTGCATGAGTTCCTCCTCTCATTCCTTTACATTTTTGCCCTGTCATGTGTTCTCCACACCCAGGCAAAAGGCAAGGTCGGTACACTTGGGTTCCTCCCCATTCCTTTGTCTTTTGCTCCAGTGCACTTTCCCTACACCTGGGCAAAAGGCAAAGGAAGGAGAAGGGGGGGAATGCATGATTTCCTTCCCTGATTCTCTTGCCTTTTGCCTAGGTGTGGAGAAGAAAGGCAGATGCGCCAGAACAAAAGGCAAGGGAATGGGAGGGAGGAGACCCAGAAGGGAGTGGAAGGGGGAGCATGGGGAGAATTATTCATGGTTTTTACACTTTCACAAGGGTTCTGCATCCTGGACCCTTTAAAAAGTGGAGAGGCCACTGTTTTCATCTTTTTTAAAAACCTTTGTGTATTTATTTTCTTCTCCTTGTCTACCTTCCTCCCAGCCACAACACTGTTGCATAGTCAACTCTTTATCTGGTTCCTCAGGATCAACTCTGAATTCTAGCTTTACTAGGGATTCAGCAATGATTGTCAAAACCCATTGCATTCAGAAAGATATTGCTTGTAAATCCTTGCTCACAATTAAGCCTGTAAAGTATAATGTAAGTATGTAATGTATGTATGTAATGTAAAGTATAATGTAGTATCTAGAAATAATCAGATAGATTTAGCAAGACCTGTTTTCTTTCCAGATATAACAAAGAGTCCTGCGACATCTTGAAAACAAGCATATTTTATAAGTTACAAGCTTTTGTGGACTTCACTTTAACAGATACACAGAGTATAACTTCAGCTGATAGATATTTCTACTCATGCTGGGGTTGCAGAGTCTTAGACATTTGTCTTATGTAGGATGCAGTAGTGCATTGCCCACTGCTAGCAAAGGAAGATGTAGATCATATTGAAAGAGGAGCCCAGTCAGTTTTTGCTGTAGTGGACTAACATATCTAGTGTCTCCCCACCCCAAATTTTCCAGATAGGGGCTCAGCTGGCAAATTAGCTAAACCTGGTAAATAGCACTGCTGGTTAGAGTTGCCAGAGCTCAGGGCCAGGTCCTGAGTCTCCAGTTTTCATGGGTCATCTTCAGGCAGGAAATGAGGGTGCAACTTCTCCAACTTTGGGGGACAGCTCCAGGCAGGAGGAAAGGGCTCTGTCCAGATCACTACCTCAGGTGGTAGAACCATTGCTTGCTAAAATCTGAAAACATTAATTGCTGCTACATGCAAAGACTCTCCAAGAGTCTAGCTATTATCCTCCTCCTTCCCTTCCAGTTATTTTCACGCTGGGGCTCACCTTCTGCTCTCCTTTGCGTCCACCTTCTGGCTAGAAGCAAGTTGGCCAGGTTAAAGGGAACACAAACCAATGGATTAAAATTAAAATAAAGGGGATTTGACCTAAATGTTAAGAAGAACTTGTTTACAACACAATATAAATTAACCAAAATAGGTTGAATATGGACTTAGTGTAAATTCAGGGTAAGTCTACATGGGAGAAAATCCTATTTGTACTCAGTTGGACTTGCATGTGAGTAAAAATATTTACAATTGCCCTGTAAGTGAATTGGATGCGCATCCCATTGAAATCAATGTGGAAAATAAATAATTATTAATAACAGTATGACTTTTAAATGCTCAGAATTGTTGTGTTGTTTCTTTCCCCCCTCTGATGTAGTATATAGGAAGGCCTGGAAATCTTCTCTATACAAACATGCACATTCCTTATTTGTCCTTTGCATCATTCTCTTCAGTATTGTAATAGGTAAGTAGTTCAGAATTTGGTGGTATTGCCTTGAAATTACATCTCATTCTTTGTGTTCATATAGTTTTAAATTCTCTGCTAGTAAGTCAGAACCATAGATTTGATCCTCCATTGACTTTCAGTCTTTTTGGCCCCAATCAGAGTGTTGTTAAGTGTAAGGCCCTTTTCCCACACCATTTTCTATGTGAAAGGGCCTCTGGAGCATCATATGATTGCAAGGACTGTTTCACATGACATCCTTGCAATCGTGCGATGCTGCCAGGGCCAGTGGGCTGCGATCACACAATATATCATTTTCGGCTTTTTGCCAAAAACGATGCACTATCACACATCCCTCTGGGGTCCCACGTGCGCTTACCTTGGGTGAGGAGCCTCCAGACACACGGCCATCGTGCTTCCTCCCCAGCGCAGCCTGGGAAAGTACCTGGCTGCACTGCGGAAGGAAGGGGTGGAGCCCTCACGCTTCCAGCCAGCCAGCAGGAGCTGCTGTGGAGAGGAAACAAAGGGGACATGAGTGCCTCTCAGAAGAGGCCTCTCACGTGGTCCCCATGAGCCCACTCCAGGAACAGGTACAGTGCAAAAAGGGGCAGAGGCAGTATTCATTTCTATGCAAATTGCTGAGGAGTGCAAACCAGAGCAGGAGTTTGCTATTGTGTTCAGTTATTGCTGGTGCACTTCCCATAGGCAACTGATTGGGCATTGTATGAACAGAATGCTAGATTGGACTTGGATCCATCCAGTATAGTTCTTCCTACATTCTTACAGTAAGGCAGCCTGCCTTGGTGTATTTGGAGGCCTACCTCACTGCTGAGGGAGACCCTAGATTTCAGTGCCTAAACCTTACTCTCCTTGTCCCTCCGTATATACTCTTTAATTCTCTGTTCCTTTCTTAGTTTTAGCGATAATACTTGGGCTACAGCACTGTGATATACCATGTCCAGCAGACTGGATCACATATCAGAAGAAATGTTACCACTTCTCAAAGACAGAAGCAAACTGGACTTCAAGCCAGCACTTCTGTTCCTTGCATAATGCTTTACTGGCTAAGATTGAAAAAAAGGAAGAGGTAAGAAATAAAAACATTTGTATTCCATACGTGGGTTCTTTGCTGTAAAATATCACTTTCTAGTTCATGTTTGCCCATGATGATGATTCTGAATTTCAGTAGAAAAGTTCTAAGGAAGAAGAAACATTTGTTTTCATTGCAATTTTGTTATAATTTATTGTTCACCACTCTGAACTCTCTTATGGAAGGCTTCATGAATTTTCAAAATAAGCTTTAACACATCAACAAATACTGACAAAGGGTATTTTATTTCATTCTGAAATATATATCCAAGCCCCATAAAGGAGAAGGAGGAGGTCACGGTTAGTAGGGAATCCAAGGCGTTTATAACCCCATTCAGTCAATTCCTTGTTTTCAATCACAAGTATATATTCAGTTGCAATACTGCTAATTTGTGATGTAGCCAGTCCAGTGCTTGACATCAAACTCTTTTACTTTTGGAAGGATTTCATCATGCGTTTAAAAGGCAAAGATTCCTACTGGATTGGCCTCAGGAGAGACCCAAATCAAACTTGGAAATGGACAAGTGGAGAAAATGCAATGTGAGTTTTTTTCCTTTCCTTTTTCCTTTCAGGAACAAATTTCATTTGATATTAATTGCATATTTATGGCCATTTCCACATTAGCATTTTAAAATGCTGCAGAGCGACCTCCAACGGAGGTCTTCTGCACCATAGCGTGGACTGGTGTGGACTACTTTTTTGTAGTTCCACACCTCAATCAACACAGGAGCGACCAGAGCTGGTAGCGCAGCGTGCTTTTTAAAAACCTCTTTTTTGAAGTTTTTAAAAAGCACGGAGTGGGCAACCCCGTATCGCTCCGCCGCCACACAACCCCGTATCGCTCCGTCACCGCGCTCCGGAGTAGATTTGCAACCGTGCGCAAGTGTGTGCCTGCAGATCTTCTGGGGGTGGGCTTTCAGCTGGCAAGCTTCTCCGGTTGGTGGAGAGCCTCCACCAACCGGAAGCCGCCATTTGGGACACCAGAGAACTGTGGATCAGTGAGCTTGCACTTCTCTGCGTTGTGACGGACTTGCTCGGCTATTGGTAAGCTCTGTTTTCGGGCGTTTTCGCCCATCCCCCCCCACACACGTGGAAAGGGCCTATGTTTAATAGGCAGATTTTTTAAAAAAATGCAAATGCTACTAGCTTAATTCTTTCCTTAATTCTTTCCTAAGGGAATTCCCTCCTCTGAAGCTAGATATTTGTATACCACCTGGTATAAATTTCCAGCTTCAGAAAAGGAAAAGTTTCTTTGGTTGCTCTTCTGTTGACTGCTGTCTTAGTAGTAAAGGGATGAAAACAAGACCTGTTAGTTTAAGAGAGTAGCCACAACTTAGGCCCTTTTCGCATGGTATTTGCCATGCGAAAGGGCCTCCAGAGCATTGCGCGATTGCGAGGAGTTTTCCACCTCACATCCTCACAATCGTGCAACACTGCTGGGGCCAGCAGGCACCGATCACACAATATATCATTTTCGGCTTTTGGTTGAAAATGATGTGTGATCGCGCATTGCTCTGAGGCCCCAAACGCACTTATCATTTGTGCGGAGCCTCCGGAGCTGGGGCCCAGCTTTTTCTCCCCCAGCGCAGCTTGAAAAAATACCTGGCTGTGCTGAGGAAGGAAGAGGTAGAGCCTTCATGCTGCCTGCCAGCTCACAGAAGAGGTTCACACGATCCCTGCGCGACCATGTCGGATGGAGGTAAGCTGTGGAAAGGGCCTTAATTTTGTTACAGCTGAGTGTCACTGGTGCAGGATACAGAACAGGTTCAAGTATCAGACAGTTTTATGGTCCCACTGTGGACCAGAATGAAGACTTCCTTCTGTGATAGATTCTGCCTCAATGCAGGGTTCTCTGAAAGCTTCCTGTCAGCACATTGGCAGTCATTAATTGTGTGTTTGCTCTGTAAAACTAGCTCTCCCTTTCCACCAAGAGTGTATATAGACAAACTAAAGTAGCAGAGGCACTTCTCATTCAAGTTTATATATTTATCAAAGCTTTTATATATAAAATCTAAATAAATCTAAATAAATATCAAATATCAAATCAATTGTAAAAGAGAAATACAATCTATAACACCATTAAGTACATCTCCATATAACGCTATTAAGCAGGGCTCTGTGCCTAAGGTTAAATGGACATAAATCACATATTAGGAATGAGAATATACAAAAACCAGTTGCAGAACACTTCAGTCTTCTTGGATATTCCATCTTGGACCTTAGAACAGCAGTCTTCAAAGAAAGGGGAAAAAAACTATAAAAGAAGATTGGTGGGGAAAAATGACAGAATTGGAATATATCCACTAACTCCAGTCCATTGACAGTAAGTGGAACAGAGACTATGGTTTCCTGGCACACTACAGGTATTATAACACTGGTTAATATGCCAGTCTCATGAGGGCTTTCTTCTCCATTTTATCACTTTCTGGTTCCTAGCCAGGATCATACTACATTGCAGCAATTCCCTCTACACAGTTTAGGCCCCTCCCTAAACTCCAAACCCCAGGATTCCATAGGATGTTGAAAGTGGAATAACTGTTGCTGGTGGTCCATGAGTCGTGCTTTTGCACAACGTCATTGTGGTCCCACTGCTGTGTCCCCACCCATCCTGATAACGGGATATTCCCTTAATGGAAAAAAAAATCCGTTAATGGCCCACAATTGTGTGACACTTGTGTGACAATTGTCGGGAGTGCTTTGAGGGTGTTGCTGCATGGCAGGGGGTTGGACTGGATGGCCCCTGGGGTCTCTTCCAACTCTACAATTCTATGATTCTATGACACTCCCATTGGCAGAGGCCATGCAGAATGTGCAGAAGCACAATCTAGGCACTTCTTTCCCCAGTGCAGGATGGGAAAGATGCCAGCTGCACTGAGGAAAGAAGGTGCTTGTTGCTTGCACTCCCATCTCCAGGCAGCCAGCTGGGTTTGGAGGGAAGCATTGGGGACACGCTCCCATCCCAGCAAAGGCACTACTGGGATGATTCTGGGACCACAACGGAAAAGGTTAAGGTACAGAAATGGCCAAAGCCGCTAGAAGGGGCATTCAGAAGCTGACATCCTGTTGTCTCTTTCCCACAGAAATACTCACTTTGTTCCCTTACCTCTCCAGTCATTAAGAGGCTATTGTGATTTCCTTTGATCCTTTGTCACCTTCCTGCAAAGACAATTAGAACCTTCCAAACCCCTTTGTCAGTTTTATCAGAGAGCAATTAACACATCAGGGCAGAAAAAAGAGTATTTAAACCCTAGTTCAGCCCCAGCTACTTGCTAGCACCTTGAATACACATGGGCATGTCACACTGCAGAAGGGTACACATTGTACTTCCCTCAGACCTCCCCAGTCTGAGACAGCTCACTTTGATCCACTGCTGCTACAGAAACTGTAACTATCACCCGCTTCACCCCAAACTCTCACTATCCAACCTTTCTCTTTTTTATCTTCGTTAGCCTTGTATGGTTCATGAGACTGTTTGATTGTTTCTGTGTTTGTGAATTTCCCCCAATGACGACATTCTTTTCAATTTCCAACTTGTGCCCTACAGCTTGTACTGGTTTACAAAGGTGAAAAGATCCCGTAATGTTATCCGACCTCTTGTAGGCCTCCCTTTTTGAGCTAATAATTCCCCCTCCCTCTTTCATGGAGGATTGGAACTGCTGGAAGATCTCAAGGTCCCCCACCTTTTGGGGTGGCATCTCCATCCATTCATCTGTAGAGGAACTTATCTTCATTTCTAAAAATCTGTCTGATCTGTAGCATAGCCTGTATAGCCTAATTCACTTTCAAGGGAGGAGTCAGTCTCTCTGTCTCTCTCTTACTAGGATTTCAAGGCACAATATTCAGAAGACAGCTTGAGAAGTGGTTATAGGACAGCATCTGTTGGAGGCAGTTGTAAACTGCTTGCCCTCTGTCTTTCTAAGCTTGACTTTTAGTCTGTGTCTTCTCTTTAACTGCAGTCAAGTAGACTATGACTCATGGTGACCCTATGGATGATAGACAGCCATTCTGTTCAGGTCTTGCAGATTCATGGACAAAATTTCTTTGAGTCTATCCATCTGTAATGTGGTCTTCTTTTCCCCCCTACTGCCTTCTACCTTACCAAATACTGTTGTCTTTTCTAGTAAGTCATGTCTTCTCATGATATGGCCACAGTACAATGGCCTCAGTTTAGTCATCTTGGCTTCTAGGAAGAGTTCAGGTTTGATTTGCATTTGTCCTTTTAGCAGTCCAGGGTATCCCTAGAACTCTTCTCCAGCACCACATTTTGAATGAGTTGGTTTTCTTTCTATTAGCTTTTTTCACTGTCCAGCTTTCATAATCATACATAGAAATTTGAAATACAACGGCATGGACAATCCTAACTTTAGTATTCAATGATACTAAATGAATTATACACTTCAGGATTTTATCTAGTTCATAACTGCCCTTCCAAATCCTAGCCTTCTTCTGGTTTCTTAACTGCAGTCTTTCAAGTCATCTGACAACCATGCATCTCTTGAAATAGTGATTCTCACATACAAACACAGTTCCATCTCGGAGGTTTTAAAAGAGACAAACATCCATGTCAAGTTTAGCTGATTTATAGGCTGCAGTGTGCCTATAAAAATAGGATCTGGCTATAATTGACTACACATAGTTCTCCAAAAATTGTTATTTATACATGCACATGAGTTTGATATATGTCTGTATGTGTATGTGCCTTCAAGTCACCTGATGACTCAGGAATTTCATAGGGTTTTCATAGGCAAGGAATACTCAGAGGTGGTTTTGCCAGCTCCTTCCTCTGAAATATAGCCTTTAGCACCGTGATACTTGGTGATCTCCCATCCAAGTACCAACCAGGGCCAACCCTGCTTAGTTTCGAAGATCAGCAAGGATGACATCCAAGGTCACGTCTGGTGAGGTCTAATTCTTCTCTGGTCAGCAGAATCTCTCACAAAACACCATAAGCTGCTTTTGAAAACTGTGAGTTCAATTAAATAAAGATGAAGAAATCTTCAACATTCTCGACTTTTGACCAACTTGCATTTTGAAAACAGAGGTGAATAGAATCACTGCCATATTCCCCCTTTAAAATTTCTTCTTGCATCTTAAGTTACGGATGACCATAGATCTCTATTTTGCACTATACAGTTCTAAGCAGAATGACTTTTCTTTTTTTTTCTGCAAGAAACTTCATGATTGTAAAGTAGCCTATTGCCTTCTCCAGATGGACATAATCTGCTCTGCAATCCTATATAGTAGGAGCTCACTAAGGAAGGGATTTGGGATCTCTGTGATTATGTAGGTGTCACATGTTGATATAGAATTGAAAGGATCACCTACCATGAACCTTTTAGTGCCTGTACCATGTGGCAGGTAATCCAATACATCTGTCCACTGTCTGTCATTACATCACATATTTACATTTTTTCTCTCTTCCTAGCACACATCTTTCCAGTTATTTCTGTTACCCTATGATAAATATTGGAAATATATTTGTAAATGTTGATATATAATTTGCTTGTCCATTTCACTATCATCTTGCTCTGTGCAGTGTCAGGATAGTTGAGTCATTTAAGGTGCCAAAATCAGGGTGGCTGTGTTACCCTGTATGTTGGGAGGTCCCGGGAGGGGCTCCCAAATAACCAAATAAAAACACAAGATGGGGAAATTAGACTCGAGCACTCTCTTAAGCTAGCGAGAGGCAGGGTAACTATAGCTGGGATCTTTTACCCTGTGTCTATGGCTTCAGGTCAGAAGAGTGGCCAGACAAGTTTAAAGTAACAAAAAAAAACAATTTTATTGAAAAACAAACAACAAATAAGATGACACCTATGCTAGCTAACTGAGAAATAGAAATGGAGAGATTCGGGGAAATAGGTAATACGACACCTTTTCACATAGTCCTGGAGAGAAGTGGAGATTGCAGGGAAGAAAGCTCAGCGTGGCTCGCTGAGGGGAGCTTCTTCAGACAAACCAGCAGCAAGGCGGGATGGAAGTCCAAAGTAGTCCAAGGAGGTCCCAAAAGTGGGGACTTTTTATAGGGTGGATTGTGCCTACAGGCCATGCCATGCTTGGTGAAAACAAAGGAAATTTGGAGCGGGACAAAGGAGTTGGAAAAGGTCATGTTTACATGATGGGCTTAGTGCTCGACGACAATAGTATGGTCAGTATGCAAATAGCTCTACAGAAAGGACTGGCTCGGCACTGGGCAAAGCGTCTTTGTGTACAGGTCGCGCCGAGCAAGGCATGTTTGCAATAGGATGGTCCCTGGAGCATCGGAGAGGCTTAAGTTGCCTGCCTAAATGGGGTTTGGAATTTACAACCATTAACGGCCGCGCCTAATACGTGCTTGTCCGGTGGCCCTCTGCAAACATGTGGAGCAGGGTGGCAGAGAAAGGTCAAGCAAAGGCCAAATTATTTGATATCAAAAAGGATATCTAGTGCTCTCACCAAACATGTCATAACTGCAGTAACAGCTGTTCTAGTCAACAAATGGAAGCTCAGATGCATATTTGGTTCTTGCTAGCATGTATTTAAGGAATGACCATTAGTTTAGTGGGAGAACATATGATCTGTATCTACAGTTGAAATCTGGAATGACAGGAGGCTTAGGAAAAGACTTTTGACTGACCTGATCAAAATGAAGATAGCTGATGTAGCCATTAAGGAGACAAACAGCAAAGTCATTCAGAGTGATCAGTGAGCTTCATGAGTGAGGCTGCCATTCAGGTGCTACAGTTGTATTAATTTTCAGATGTATGGTAACAACTGCTGTCTTAAAAACTTATGTATTAGTCTACACAAAGGGTTATAAGTTTTGAAGCCATTGTAGGCAGAAAAGTGGTTAGTAAATGTTATAAACCGGTGGTTCTTAAGCTTTTCTTTACTAGAGATTCCTTTAGAACCCCAAAGACCTTCAAGATTTAATTAAGTAAATTTAGATTTAAATATTCAAATATTTATTTATTTATTTATTTATTTATTTCAGACTTATGGAAATTAGGCTTGAAATCCCCACTTACACACTGAATGACCTTGGGCAAGTCACATTCTCTCAGCCTCAGAGGAAGGCAAAGGCAAACCTCCTCTGAACAAATCTTGCCAAGAAGAAGAAGAAGAAGTAGTAGTAGTAGAAGCAGTAGTAGTACCTGAGGGCTGCCATAAGTCAGAAGTGACTTGAAGGCACACAACAACAAAGTGCCACTAAGAGAAGGTTCTTTCTAGCCATCATGTCTTTCCTCTTTGAAAACTGATTTAAGGTGACCCTAAGGTGAACCTTTTTCTTTTTTTGGCAAGATTTGTTGCCCTTGCCCTTCTCTGAGTTTGAGAGAATGTGACTTGCCTGAGGTCACCCAGTGGGTTTTCATGCCCAACTGGGGATGCAAGCCCTGGTTTCCAGAGTCATAATTTGGGTGCGTGCACATGCTTTCATCAGGAAAGTGGCAGCAGGGTGTGTGCAGCTGCTAAAACTGTTGCCTTCTTTGCAAATGAGGGGGCAGTTTTGGCAGCTGCACACGTACTCTGCTACATCACTGCTGCTAGTTAGTCTCCAGCAGCAGGGCTTCACAGACCCCTGTTAGAGCTCCGTGGACCCCCTGCGGTCCAAACACCCCAGTTAAGAACCACTGCTACAAGCAAATGACTGAATGAATGAATGTTTATTTACGATTTCTCTTTTTCAAAATAAATATTTGATCTTTTAACTTGCAAACTGGAAATTGTGGCAAACTCAAGATTTACACAGGTATAAGAATATTTAGGGGGGAAAAAACCATGAGAAGACCAAGCATGCTCAGGGGCCGTGAGACACTAACTAACTGTTGGAGAGGAGGAAATGGAAAAGTGAAACATTCCTATATGTATGTTTTCCCGCCCTGTGAATGGCACTCTTCCAGGATGTATTTCTTACTACACAAATAAATAAATAATCCAACCTTTGCTGTTTTTTTCTACCTTGTGTTGCAGGTTTGAGATTCTTGGAGATGGAGGAAATTGTGCTTATTTGAGTAATGAACCTAAAGCCACTGCTAGCTCTTCAAGATGTAGTAATGAATACCGTTGGATCTGCAGCAGATCTGTAACAGCAAATTGAACATGAGAAGGGTGAATCACAATCTTTCCCTTTGTCTTGCAATCCAGGAGGAGATCCAGCCCCCTCTTGAGCCTCCACAGCTGACCTGCCTCTATTTAGGAATATAGTTTCCAGTACATCAGATGGCTGTACTGTAGGGTCTGTAGAGCCATTCAGTTCCTTGCCATCCATAAATGCAGGGCGAGGAGGGGAGGGCGTTCAAATTCATCCATGTTGAAGAGATCCTCCAGTGGAGAAACGACACCAATAGTCTCTTTATGTTGAAAAGCTGAGCAGAGATTTCCCTTAATTTGGACCTCTGGATTCTGAGATGAGGAGGAAAACAAGATAAATGGCTTTTGTTGTGATCAGGCCCTGGCTAAGCTGCAAGACACCATGGGAAATAAGGAGGTAAAACTCTTCAAGTGCTCTGTAGATGGTCTTTATTTATTATTTGAAACAAGTCGAGTGCATTTTGGCCTTTGTAATGTTTATTTTTTATTTTTTTAAATTTTAAAACTTTTTTTATTGACTATCCAAAGTAATCAAAGAAATACAAATATATATATAGAATAGAACTATATACATATACATATAAACGTGTTTCCTTTTCTCTAATATTAAAATAAAGAAATACTTTTAAAGTGATGTCAGTTATTTCTCGGCCTTCTAAGTTAAGATATTAATCCAAAATGGGTTAAAGTCATCTAGCATAATTTATTTTTAACAAATGCCTCAGGTACATATTCTAAACTGTTCTTATTTCTGTATAACTATCTTATAGTAAATTTCTACTTCCAGCTTCTCTTTTGTTGGAGTTATTACTGCTTTTCTTTTTTATCTGAATCTCCTTTTCACATTCACATAAGATTTACAATTTGTCTTTCTGCTTTTTAAACAGTTGCACTCTTAATTTCTATTTAAGATATGGTTATTATGACCAGACTGATTTTCCATATATGACCATAACTCTAATTCGCACTATTTGTTCTGATCTTGTCATTTCCAGGTTATTACCATTCCATATTTTATTTCTAAAAAGTTCATCACTAGTTTCAGTTCTTCCTATAAATTTCTCTTAACACATAATGCCAAATTATCCATTTTATTCATTTCCACCAGCTTTATTAACCACTTATATATCTCTGACTCAATACTGTTCTTCCAAACAGAGGCATATAGGATTCTCACCATGGTGATCATACACAGTATAAGTGGCCAGTATTTTTTGAAAGTCTTTCCTCAATTCTGTGTAGCATATTTGATACAAAAAGTTCAGGCATTATTGGGAAGTTCTGTTGTTGAAACTCTATCATAGTTCTGTGAATAGTACTCCAGTGTTGTTGTTCTTGTTGGTTTGTTTGTTTTGCCTTTAGACATGACCACCACAAATGAAAAAATGTTCCTTTTGCTTCTTTACACTTCCCACACCTAGCTTTCCTTGTATTATATATGTTGTCTAATTCATCAGGAGAGAGATACCACTTGTGTGCCATTTTTAAATGGTTTTCTTTCAAGTTTTGGGAAGCAGTAATTTTTTTAGTTTTTAGCCAATGATTTTCAGGTAACAATTTCAATTTTCCAGCTGAATGTCATGACCAACATTTTGTGCTCATCTCACCATTGTTTCTTTCACTATTTCTTCTTCTAATTCAAGCCTCGTTGTTACCAGACCATAGACCCCTATGCTTTGATATGATTTACCTGGCAAAACATAATAATTGGCAGATATGTTTAATTGGCATAAAATATAAATTATACACACTTATGATGGAAAGGCCATATGAAGAAAGGACACTGGCTAGAAAGCAGATCAGAGGCAACCTCAGCATGGCCAGGTCATAAGTTCACTGTGGATTAGCTGGGAAAGCCTGGCTCAATGGTTCTAAGCTAATCCTCTCAATAAAAAAAATAGTCAAGCCCTGATACAGCAGGCAAGCACCTCTGCTGTGTGCATTTCCTACTGAAACCTTGCTAAGTCAACTTACCCAACAAAGACATTGAAACAATCAGTCCATTCTAGATCCCTTTTGTTTAATCTGCCAGAAAGTAATTAACTCACACCCTTTCAGGAAGGGAAATAGTAGATTATAAATAATAGATGCAGAACTTTGCTTGCTGGTGGCCATGCTGTTGCTCTGATTCCTTGCAGTTCACCAGTTGCTGAATGTCTTTTTGCCAGTTTGATTCCCAGCTGTGTACTGTCTTTAAACACACAAGTCTAAGCCACATTGCTGTTCTACACTACTCTTCTGGATTGGTAATTATAACTCCAAACCCTCAGCCTCACTATCCATAATTTTTCTTCCCTTTATCCTTCAGTTAGCTCTTGTGTGAGCATGTGACTGACTGTATCTCATGTGCATGTCTGAGTGAATTCCCCTTAATAAAACACATTTTTAGTTTACTTTTGAATATTTGAATATCCCAGAAACACTGGGGCAAAGACCTTATGAAGTTACCCCCCCTTGCAGGTGTCCTAATTTTAGAGCTAATTAATTCCCCTCTGTCACATGGAGGTACTGGCATCATGGGTGGATCCCTGAATCACCCATGTTTTGGGGTAACAAGATTGGTGGAGAAACACGGGCATTACCATGTTTTTCTGTCCCATTAGTCAATGCAAGGGGTGCAGGAAACAGATGTAGGGAACTTTAGGGATCCCAGCCAAATTGGTAGGAAGATGTGTGTGAGAGAATCTTGTCCATTTGAGCCAAAGGGCTACTGTTGGATTGGGAATCTGTCTCCCTGTCTATCCTGGTCTGTGCCTGGCAGCTGCACCTGTCTGGCCACACAAGTTTTCTGTGATCCATGGAAGAATGCAAGGGCTTTGCACGTGGCTGCCCCAGGAATTGCTCCTTTACTTGAGTCTAGTGGTGTGGGATCCAAATATTAAAAAGGGTGATATTTACCAGTTCAAAAGAGAAGGTCAAAGGCAGTGTGGCTCAGGCAGCAGTCTGAGGGCAGCACATATTAATAGCAGACTGGGTGCCATGTATTACATCTGAAATACTACAAATTGCCATGGTTGGAGCTAGGGTTTATATACCCTATTTCTTACCCTGAAGGGCTGTGTGTTTACAGAGCAGTAATTGCTTTCCTATACGATGGACAAAGGATTCTGGAATGGGTTGATTGTCTTAACTCTAAGTGACAAAGCATTGATGGGAGTCATGGCATTCTCTTAATGCTTGAACAGGTAGGGGGCATGAAGGGAAGGTTTCTTGAGGGCAAAGTTACAGGATGTTTCTGATTCCTTCACCTGGGCAGTTTCACCTCCTATTGTGTTTGGAGTCTTCATCACTGAGAGGGTTATTTCAAACCCATTAGGTTGGACTTTCTGTCAATCCTCTTGAATTTATGACCTCGTTATGTCTGATGTCATTATGAAAGTAGAATAGACTAGAATTAAATAAAACTATAAGCATGTGGAGGAGGGGGAATTGGGGGAATGTGACCTGGGTATTTTTCTGAAAAAGGTGGTGGGGATTGGTACTCTTGCGCTTCCCTTTGAGGAGGGGAGGAACCAAGGGTTCAGAAAAGGGATATTGGGATTGGTAGTTTATAACTTTAGTATGTGGCATGTCATTAGTAACGATAAAATGGGGAATAGAAAATGGATAAAACAATGGAAATAAATATTTTGTTATTAAATATTAATGGTTTTAGTACCCTTGTCAAACAATATCATTTAAACTAATTATTGAATTCAAAGCAATTTCATATTTTATTTTTGCAAGAAACACACAAGAAATTAGATAATATAAAATCATTTAATTATAGAGGATAAGAATTACAGCTGGTGTAACAATAATTATTAGAGATGATATAAATATCCAAGTGGGAGAAGCTAAGACAGATAAAGAAGGAAGATATATTTTTGTAAAAGGGAAATTAAACAATGCTAGTACTACCCTAACATGCATTTACATTCCAAATAAAAAAAACACGTTGGTTTTTGAAAATAAGGTCCTTACAAAACTAGATAACTTTGCTGTGGGAGACATAGCATGAGAAGTTAATATAGATGTTTAAAATGTTGAAGACAGAAATGTTAATAAAAGAAAGATGGGAAAGGAAGGCGGAACAAAATTTATAATTTTAAAGAGATGGATTTTAGTGGACGACTACTAGGAAGTATGTGGTTATGAGGAAAATCAATATATGTATTTCTCTGATCGATATAAAAAATTTAGTTGCATAGATTTTTTTTCTTTGTAAAAAAGGTGACAGTACTCAAATAAAAATATATATATACTGACTGTTACTGGAATTCTTACCACACCTCTTTGCATATGATACTAAAAATGACAGGTGAAAGGAAAGTAAGGAAGTGGAGATTTAACCCTATAGTAATACCACAAGAATAAAAAAGAATTAATTAAAGAGATTCATACTTATTTTCAAATGAGCAGCAAAACTGAAGCAAAGGAAGGCATAGCATGGGATGCTTTTAAAGCAGTGATTGGGGGAAGTGCACTGATACTGAATTAGGGATTTAAAAAGATCAGTATAGGAACAAGTTGATAGAAGAAGCAAAAAGGAAAAAATGGAATATCAGAAATACAAAAAAGAAAGAATTAAAAGGCAATGGAATAAAAACATAGAGCAAACAGATCATCTAGTAGTAACAAGGAAGTATATATGTGTCAAAAATGAGTTTCAGGCATGGAATATACAACGTATGAAAAGACTGGCCTGATATTTGAGAAAGAGAAAATAAAATAAAAGAGTTCATAAACAAAAGAGAGATAATGGTGAAATAGTAAGAGACGAAGAGAGGTCATTGGAAAACTTTATGAAAAATTATATCAAAAAAACCACAAAGTGATAGATCAAGAGATAAATATAGATCATAAATTAACAAAGAGGCAGAGGGGCCGGTTAAATGCCCCTGAAGTTGAAAATGTATTAGATAATCTGAAGGAGACAAAATCTCCTGGGCCAGACAGGTTTACTGGTATTTTTTATAAATAATTTAATAAAAGAAATTAGTACCTATTTGATAAAAATATGTAATGCAGCCTTGACCAACTAAGAAATACCTAAGTCTAATATATAAAAGTCAAAGTTTGTCTGTTTGCCCATGCCAGGCAAAGAAGACCTATATGATTGGCTGTGTCAGGCAAGAAGACCTCATTTGATTGGCTGCCTGTGAAGATGCTATAGACTCCTGGGGTTTGCAGTTGCTATGGAGATGAGGCCTAGCAGCAAGGAGGAAGGCAGTGTATTCTCTCAGAAACTGAACTTGTATATGTTAACACTCTGAATATAGATTGGATTAGATAATATGGGGAAACGTTACATGTGCTGGACAGTTTGGGGAATTAGAAACACAGTGTTACTGCAGTTTCTAGGCTGAATTGGTGATTACATTAGATATTATTTTGATATCAATGATTTGGCTTCACTTTCCCATTCCTCCCCACGTGTTTGTGAGGCCCCCAAATAAACACAGAGCTAGGCTCGGCCGCTAATTGCTGCAATATTCAAACACAATACAGGCACGCCAGAAACAGCCGGATCGTTGCTTTAGGAGACCTCCCTGCAAACATCCTCATTATGTATGCACGCTACGCACAAAGGACTCCCTGCTCTGAGCAGGTAACTTGACAAGCTGAACACTCAACTGTCAAGCGTCACACATCTGCATACTGTCTTCTCCTTTGTCAATTTGGACCCAGAGCAATCATGCTAAATTTTGACCTTTCCAAAGCTTTGTCTTGCACCCAAAACTCATTGTTTTCCCCAAGTACGGGCTAGCCTGCAGTTACATTTCTCCCTATAAAAAAACCTGATTCTGAGACCTTCCTCAGATAGCTCCTGAGTTTCATCCTGTCCTGCTGCTACTCCGCTTGGCGAGCTGTCCCCTCAGTCCCATGTACTGAGACTCCATACCAAAGAACTCAATCTTCAGACCTTTCCGGGCTTCAGGACAGGTGTCGTATCACCCAATTCAACAATCCGTGTGAAAATTCCTCTGTCCCACTCCAACCTTTATTTTCTATAGTTATCTGAGTGCGTGTGTTGCATACATTGTGTGTCTCTATTTTAATCAAGATCTCAATTATTCTTAAACCTGGTGTGTTCCTTGGCTTGGTCTGACCCCGTAGACATTGGGTAAAAGATTCTGCTGTGTTGCCCTGCCTCTCGCATTGCTAGCTTGTGCTCTTAGCTAATTTCCCCCAAATTGTGTTATTGAGAGCGTATTTAGGTGTCCCTCCTGGGACCCCCAGAAATCAGGGTAACAGAGGATCTCAAATCAGTGTATTATTTCAACTGCATCTAATTCCTAAGGTAAGGTAATTCCTAAGGTATTTCTAACAAGTACTACCTATGAGAAAATAAAATCCTAGGCAATGCCAGGTATATATGCTAGTCTTGCGTAAAAGTGGAGATAATCCTTATATTAAAACCTAATAATGATGAGAACACTCTGAAAAGTTATTGTCCAATTACATTGGCTAACCAAAATTATAAAATTTTTGCAAAGATCACAGCAAATAGTTTAGAAAAATTCTTACCAGAGTTAATAAGGGAAGATCACTATCGCTTTATAAAAGGAAGAGGAATAGTTGATCCTATCAGAAATATAGTAAATGTAATGTATGATGCTAAAGAAAATAAAAACAAAGTTGGGATTATAAAATCAGATGTGTACAAAGTATATGATTCAATAAATCATACATATTTGTATAAAGTATGAAAAGGGTTTGGGTTAGGGATGAAAATTTAAGGGATGAAAAATTAAAGGGACTATTAGAGAATTCTATAATAATAATTTGGCACAAATTAATATTAATGGAAATAATTGAAGAGAAATAATTGAAGAGAAAACAGAGAATAGCACAAAACAATTATTTCCATTATTATTTATAATGGCAATGGAATCTTTTGCTAATAACAAAGGATGGAAGAATTCCCTGTTGTCAGTCTTTTGGCCAGGTCTGCCTATGTGCCCTTTCGGGGTACCTCTCTGGCCTACAGAACTATATTTTCATAGTAAAAATTGTAGACCCCGAGATAGGGCTTCTCTCTTGCAGTAACGGGGTTTTCCCCATTATCTGGACAACAAAGCTTAAGGGAGATAGTTCTCCCTCATGCCTACAGAAGGTTAATGGACTGCTAGAGATAGGTCACATGATATAGTTGGTCAATCGGGGCAGAGAGGAGAGAAACTTCTAGAAGCTTAGAAAAAGACTATGAGGAGAATGAGAGACACTAGGGCCATTTCCGCATGAGGTAAGGGAATCGCTCCATGCTGGTACTTACCAGATCTTCTGGGCACAGACCAACGTGGACTGTCCCTTAAGCCCTTCCACAGGACTCCCTATCTCGTCCAAAGTGAATTGGAGCAGTGCGAGGTCTTAGATCTGGACTGTTCCGGCTTCCAAAATGGCGGCTTCCATTTGTTTGTGGGTCCCGACCAACTGCTGAAACTCACCACGCCTATAGCCCGCCCTCCGCAGATCGCAGGCTCGCATTGGTGTGAGCCTGTGAATCTGCAAACGGAGCAGGAACGCAATGGCGAGCTCCGAAAAATTAAAGAACGGTTTTCTACCGTTCTTTAAAAAGGGCGCTGGAGGACCAGCTGGGGGCGTTTTGGAGCAGACTGAGGTGCGAATCTCAGGTAAGTAGTCCAGACCTAGTCAGCTCCAAGGTGCAGACGACCTCCATAAGAGGATGCACTGCGCCGTTTTAAGTCCCCCATGCGGAAATGACTTACGAAAGACAGATAAGGCTGCCTGCTGGCCCTCTCCAAATACACTGTCTAAGCCTGTGATCCCCAATGTGAGTAACTAGAATATTAATTAGTTGCATTAGGGTATTTCTGTTTATTTTTAGTACTATGGCTGGAATGACATAGACTAACTGTAACTTGTAGCTACTAAGTGAACCTGGGGGGAAGAAGCTCTCATTTAAGTGGTATCTCTGTTGTGTGTAAGCATTTTCCTGTTACAGAAACTTTCAACTCTCCTATTTCCACATGCCTTGGTTATATGCATAGATAGAATCCCTCTTTCCTGGAGGGGTGGGAGGAGGAAAAGAATCTCTAAGCTTAGAGACTGGTGGCTCCCTTGCAGAGTTCCACTGTGCTTCTAGATTGGGATTTAATGCAGTGAGTGGTGGCAGCATTAATGAAATCTGGGATATTTCCTGCTCCTATTCAAGGGCAGAAGTCAGTTTTGGGGGACTGGAAATTGGCTTAGTATGACAGAACCTCATTTTTTTTCTCTGTGTCAAATATACAGTTTCTTTGAATAAAACTTTTCCTTCTCCAAAGATGATCTTTTGTTGAGGATTCCAAATAGCAGGTTCCATAACAAATTTAACCGTTTCCTTCCTTGTAGGAAGCAAATCTTTTTGGTAAAGCTGTCTTTTTCTGTAGAGGACTGCCTCCTCTCCTACAGTTGATATGCCAGAGGGTCAGACATGCAGACATGGTGCTGAGGAAGATTTTTCTCCTTACTAACCTAATGCTTGGGGTGCCCCAAAGGATGAATGCAGCTTGTTCAGACTGGAAAAGGGGGGGGGATCTCTACTGCATGCAACAGAGACAGTGTGGTGTAGGGGTTTGACTGCTGGACTAAGATTCTGGGAGACCAGTGTTACCCTGATTTCTGGGGGTCCTGGGAGGGACACCTAAATGCGCTCCAAATTATATAAGTTGGGGAAATTGGTCAAAGAGCACAAGCTAGCAATGTGAGAGACAGGGCAACGAAGCGGAATCTTTTACCCAATGTCTACGGGGTCAGGCCGAGTCAAGGAGCAAACCAAAGTGTAAGAATAATTATGATCTTTATTAAAATGCAGACAAACAGTGTGTGCAGCACACTCGCACAGATAACTATAGAAATAAAGGTTGGAGTGGGATAGAGGGATTTTTTAAAAAATATAATTTTATTAAGTTTCACAAATAAAAAAAATCATCTTAAATTGTACTTTTACGTGTAATATTATTGTTCTTCCACTCTGATCTAGTTTTCATTTTCTGATTCTCCATTCACATATAAAAAATTATGCATCACAATTCTATGTTCATCTTACATGCTTGATCTTGCATTTCTCTCGCCAATCCTGTTATGTTACAGTTATCCCTCTTTAATTTCAAACAATAATTTCAGACATTTTCACTTGGCAGTTCCCAGCAATTACCCATTACAATTTGCCATTCTGCTTTTATCTGATCATCCAATTTCCCATTTAATCTCTGAGAGACAATATCTGCATTTCTATTCTCAATAAACGTCCCCCACCATTGTTCAATTGTGGGTATTTGCTGAGACTTCCACATTTTGGCATATTCTATTCGGGCTGTCATAATCATATACACTCAGTATTAATCTCCAATGTCTCTTAAAACTAGTATTCTCAAGAACATTTGTCATGTTTAACAAATAAAATTCAGGTTTTTTTACGAATTGAACCTTCAGTATTTCACACATCTTTTTGTGTATTTCACTCCAATATTTCTTTGCCTTGGGACATGACCACCACATATGAAATATTGTTCCCACCTCTTCTGACATTTCCAACACATTCCCATGCCTGTATTGTAAATCTTTTTTAACTTATCTGGTGTCATATACCATCTATGAAACAATTTGAAATATTTCTCTTTAAGGTTCTGAGCCATTGTAAATCTTTGTGTCCTTCTCCAGCTCTGTTCCCATTGATCTGATTGAATTGAATGTCCAATATTCTGCGCCCACAAAATCATTGCAGATTTCACAGTCTCCTCCTGTCTCTCCTGTGTTAAAGTTTCTTGATATATATGGGCTAACAAATGAGGTGAGTTGTCAAAAATCCATTTAATCACTCCTGTCTTTTCTTTGGATTACATTCCATAAGTTTTCAAGTCCATCTGGAATCTCTCATTTAATTGCCTGTACGGAAACCAGCTTAATGGCAATCCTTCCTGTTCCAATTTTTCTCTTGATTTAATCTTATAAACATTTGTCATTGATTTCTCTAGTATGTCTTCATATCTCAGCCATTTCTCTGTTTCCTTCCATCTTCCAAAGAAAGCTTCTTGAGGGGATACCCACATAGGTAGCTGCCTTATGTTTTTACTCTTATATTCATTCCATATTTTCAAAAGTGATTTTCTGATATAGTGATGCGAAAAACCTTTATCAATTTTTGCTTTATCATAGAACATATAGGCATGCCATCCCATCCTCAGGTCTGCTCCTTCCAGTGCAAGCATTCTTGTATCTTGTAAGTCAATCCAGTCTTTTAGCCATGTGAATGCTGCCGCTTTGTAATATAATTGAAAGTCTGGTACTCCCATTCCTCCTCAAAGTATTTGGTCCGTCATAATATTTCATTTAATTCTTGGTTTTTTCCCTTGCCATATAAATTTAGTCAGGTCCTTCTTCCACTGTATGAAGGGTTTACTGTTTGTTATTATGGGGAGATTTTGAAATAAAAAATTCATCTTTGGAAATACATTCATTTTAATAGCCACTATTCTCCCCATCATAGACAATTTCATGGAAGTCCACCTTTCCAAATCTTTAGTTATCTCTTTCCATTTTTTCTCATAGTTATTTTGAAACAGCTCATTATTCCTTTTTGCTATCCAAACACCTATATATTTTGCTTTTTGTACTTTATTAAATCCAGTTGCAAGTGCTAGTTCCTTCTCCTCCTTATCTGTCATGTTTTTCATTAGCAAAGTTGTTTTTACTTTATTTACCTTGAATCCTGAGAATTCTCCATATTCTTGTATTATTCCAATAAGATTTTGTATGCTTCTCTTAGGATCTTCAACAAACAGTACCAAATCATCAGCAAAGGCTTTGAGTTTGTATTGATATTTCTTGATTTGGACTTCTCTTATATTGTTATTTAATATCTCCATTGTCAATATGAATAACAGAGGAGACAGAGGACATCCCTGTCTTGAAGTGGGATAGAGGGATTTTTAAGAGGAATTGTTGGTTTGGGTAATACTCCACCTGTCCTGAAGCCTGGATAGTTTTCAGATTGAGTTCGTAGGTATGCAGTCTCAGTACATGGAACTGAGGGGAAGGCTCGCCAAGCAAAGTGATCCAAAGAAGCTCTCAAAGTCAGGGGTTTTTATAGGGAGAAATGTGGCCACAGGCTAGTCCGTACTTGGGGGGGGGACAATGAGTTTTGGGCAGGAGATAAAGCCCCTGAAAGGTCAGAATTTAGCATGATTAAGTTAGGTCTGAATTGACAATAGAGTAGCCAGTATACAAATGCTCAGTGCTTGACAGTTGAGTATTCAGCTTGTCAAGCTGCCTGCTCGCGGCAGGGAGTTCTTTGTAAGTAGCGTGCATACATAATAGAGTACTTGACTTTGAGGTCTCCTGAAGCAGGCGGACGGCTATTTCTGGCCTGCCTGTATTGTGTTGGAATACTACAGCAATTAGTGGCCGTGCCTGTCTGCGAGCTTGTCCGGAGGATCTCGCAGCACGTGGAGAGAAATGGGTGAAGGAGGCTGAATTATTGATATCAAAATGATATCTAATATCCCTCAAGTCCGGGCTAGAAACTGCAGTAACACCAGGGTTCCAATCCCTGCTTTACTATGGAAACCCATTGAGTGACCCTTTCAGTTTCAGAATATGGCAATAGCAAACCT
Organism: Ctenosaura bakeri; assembly: GCA_948474755.1. Taxonomy (NCBI): domain Eukaryota; kingdom Metazoa; phylum Chordata; class Lepidosauria; order Squamata; family Iguanidae; genus Ctenosaura; species Ctenosaura bakeri. The sequence continues at coordinate 691,488 of CAOLHI010001474.1, read as the reverse complement.
CTTCTGAATATATCTTGTCAGGAAAACTCTTGCATAGGCTCACCTTAGGGTTTCCACAAGTCAGACGTGACATGAGGGCATACAGCCATCACACCATCACTGCATGCGAAGGATCACTAAGTGAAGGAAATCTCTCCTACATGATGTGGTGATGACCACTAGTAGGCAGAGCAATCTGATTTCTAAGTAGGATGAAAGAGCAGAGGAGCAGCAAATTTCCCCCTATAATCCAAGCTGTGCTGCCTAGCCCTAGCCAAGGTAGAAGATGGGAGTGAGTGGGTGAATTTCACCAAATTTGTCAGTCCAGCATATTTTTTGAGCTCCTCCACTCCCTTGATAGTAGAGAGCAGAACTTAGCTATCAGGGGCCAGATCAGACTTGCCTGGAAAAGAATAGAGTAGTTTTGGGTCCAGCAAATCCAGAACTGGATCATGTTCTCTCATCTCCAGGACATCCATCTTAGGACAAACACTTCAGAAAATCCCCAGTGCATAGTCCAAACCCTCTCCAGCCATCAGCTTCAGAGATAGGCCAGCAATTCTATGCCCTTTTCCAGTTGTGTGGAGAAGCTGAAGATAAATGCCACCACCTCCATGGCCTGATTGTGTTAGTTTCCCAAAGAATCTATCTGGCATCTTTTGGGAGACAGAAGGCAAGTCTATAGACTTTCACCTAATCAAGCAAGGCAGTTCTTCTCCAAAAGATATGGGATGAGGACAATATTTGTGAAAAATCAGTGCCAAAAGCCAAAGAGATGAAGGAGCTGAATTTCACATATTGATTTGAAATCACAACTATTTACCATCACAAGGCAAGCACTTCATATCATCATTACAGAACTATTCAGGAGAATAATTTGTGTTCTGACCCAACAGCTTGCATTTACAGTTATACCTAAGCAGAAACAACATAGAAAGAATAGAGAGACATTCTTATAGCACAAAAAGAGGACCAGTTCAGCATGTTCCAACAAACTTTTTATTCAAAACTTACAACACACACTTGTGAAAGGAAACAATCAGGTCAGGCAAGCATTGTATATGTAAACAAAAGTATTTTCAGCCTGCTAAAAACTATTCAAACACTTCTAAACTGTATCCAGGATTTTTATTTTTTTTTACTAGCCTCCACTTTTCTTTTGATCTCCATGTGGGTGACCCAGCTTACAGCTGCTTTCTTAGCATGGTGAAGGTAGTTGGTGCAGGATACTTATTTGCTTTCTGGTTTTCTTTCTCTTTTGCTGTTCATACATGCCCAGGAAGGGAGGCAGCCTCTGTTTACCTTGCCTATTGCAGGCAGGCACACACAGCTACATTAGAATAGGCTTGAACAGAATCCTGTTTCTCAGCTCCAGTTGTGTCAAGTTGCAGCAGCTTCCCTGAAGTAAATAATGCAACAGTTTGCTGCAGGCACACTGCTGTGATCTGACACTGAAAGTCTATGTTTCAAGCCTTTTTTCACTATATTCCCAATGCTAATATTGCTAAAGAAAAAAAAAGCGTTCCAGCCAGAGAGAGGATGAGCAGCAAAAGGTGGGGCTGAGCAGGTATGAGAAGATTTTGTAAAAAGGAGTGTCACTGCCAGAGACTTTGTTAACTGCAGTATGCCTGTGTATGTTATTATTTACACCAGAAGAGCTTTTGTTTCACAGATCCACTCAGCTACGGCACTGCAGTATTCTGAAAAAATCTTCCTATTCTTCAGTTTCCCACAGCTATTTGCTTGAGCTTCACTAGTAATTTGCACCCTAGAGAATAAAAGAGTCTTCAGTCATTGATGTATTTCAAGGAAAGAAGAGAGAGAGAGAGAAGGGTAACGCATTTCATGGAAGGGGGATGAGAACAGCTACAACTGAAGATGCCTAACATATTGATGGAATGGGGAAAGAACATGAAATGAAGGAGATATCTGGAACTGTGCACGGAAGGAACTGAATCTCTCTGTGCCTGACCACATCATGCACGTTTATTACTGGCAGTTGTGGTCTAAGCTGAGAGTTCATTGTGCCTTAGCTCACTCCTTGAGGATGACCCCATCCACAACATGGACCAAAAGCAGCCTATGCCATCTAATTTAATTGGCACTTTGTTGATCATTTTTACAGCCATGATAAAACTAACTCATGGGGGTAGTTTTATCATAGCCTCAGAAGATCAAGGCAGTAGAACCAGTGGTGAAGGATTCTGGGAGGTCCACTCCAAATAAGATTTCCACCCCTCTCTTAGGAATTGCCAAGCCTAGGAGAAAACCATAGTTAAGATACTAACTGTAGTATAGGAAATCAGTCTGTAAACACAGATGTGACCCAGTCATCCGTGTGCATGAGGGGGAGGGGCAAGAATCCAAAAGGCAGGAGACAGGACCCTAGCCCAGAAGTTATGTTACTTTATTTACACCATAAAGCCCTGGTGGAGCAGTGGTTAAATGTTGGTACTGCAGCAACAAAGTTGTGAGTTCGATCCTGCTCGGCGCCAGGTTGACTAAGCCTTCCATCCTTCCTCAGGTCAGTAAAATGAATGCCCAGCTTGTTGGGGGCAATTAGCTAACACATTGTAAACCACTTAGAGAGCATTTAGCTGATGAGTGATATAGAAATACACGTGCAATTGCTATTTATTGTTACAGAGACACACCTACAGAAAACTATTGATTGGCTGAAGAAAAGAAATACTTGAATGAATGGAGAGAGAGAAAGTGGGAAAGAGCTTAGCATAGCTTCCTATATATCCCTCGGTTAATTTAAATTACACCCTCTCTTTACATGTATTTGGGGCAGATCAATATTGAAATATCAAGGATTCCATTATTGCAGTTTACAATATTTATTAAAAAAAAACTCTGCTTGGTAAAATTCATGGTATAGGGATAGGTAGTTGTAGCTTAAAATTAAATTTAGTTGTTCATTAGAGAAGAGTGAAAGTGAAAAAGAAAACATTTCTAGACACAGCACTTTTCCTTATGGGAGAAAATACTCACAGCTTGGTGTTCAATGGCGAACCATCTATCCAGGACCATCCCCCTCCAAGGGGTGTGACTGCCATTCCAATCCACGGAAGCTGTCCTTCAGTAATCTTGCTCGTTATGAAGATCTAAAAATGAGAAAGTAGATTTGGAAAAGCTGGAATTGTCTGCCTTTGGGATTAGACCCTCATTAAATTCAAGCTTTAAAAAGCACCAGGCATGTAGTTCTCTTGCTAATTTTCTTCCCAAAGGAAGCAACAAGCAATTTTAGCAGCTGCTTTCTTATTACAAGAAAGTATTTGAAAATTGTGCAGTGTTGTTATTGTTGTTAGTGTTATTTCCTGCCTTTTCCCCAATTTGGGACTTAAAAATAATTTATGATGAATTTTAAAAAGCATGTAGTTAAAAATCCACAAGATAGAAAAATTAAAATGAGATTAAACAATCAAAACATTAAAACCAGATTGAAAGATAAATCATTAAAATGCACACACACACCAGCACAACAATTAGTAAGATAAGGCACATTAGTTATATGTGGGATGGTCTTTGTACTGTCAGCTATCAAATTCATGTCTAAACTGAAAGTTTTAACTTGTCTGTGAAAAGAAAGTAGGGTCTCTGGGCAGGGAGTTCCAGAGCCTGGGGGCAGCCGCTGAGAAGGCCCTCTTCTGTGTACCCACCATATATCTGTGAGGGTGTTCAGACAGAGAGCAGGGCCTCCCCAGAAGATGGTAAAGCACAAGGTTGTTCCTAAGGGAAAATACAGTCCTTCAAATAACCAGAAACTTAGCCATATAGAGTTTTATAGGTTAAAACCAGTACTTTGGATTATGCCTGAAAATGGACCCACAGTCAGTGAAACTGTTGCAATAAAGGAGCTGTTTTTTCCCTGTAGCTGGGCCGAGATAACAATCTGGCTGCAGCTCTTTGGGCCAGTAGATGATCTACTGTCCAATCACTCAGATGACAGCTGATATCCTGAGCAAACCTCTACCAAGAGACAGCTTCGAGAATCTGCAAGTCAAGATGGGGCTCAAAGCGTGCATGCACAGTTGAGACGGAGTGTTGGGAATTGCAGCCTTTGCATGGTCTAAATTCACTGCTAGTTAGGTTGCATGAGCACTATAAGTCCAGGGACAAAACTCAAGTTAACTTCCTGTTTGTTTGTTTACACCCATTCTTGTCCTGTTGCATATAAACATCCTTTTGTTCTTGGGGTCTGTATCTTTCTGTTCTCTCTTTCTTTCCTTTTTGCCTGCCTTCCTGGGAGCGTGTGGCCAGAAGTACTTCAGAGAAGATACTACAATGAAAGCATGTAAATGCTTGCTTTTCTTTCTTTTCTTCAAGAACATGAACCTGTGTAGATTATGCACAAGTATCTATAAGTAAATTGTATGAACTTTTCAAACAAACTGACTTTGTGCTTAATTCTCAGCCAGAGTTAAGTGTGCAGAGGGTGACAAAATGTGGGCTGGTCAGCTGTTCAAGCTTCCTTTTGCATATTAATTGCTTTGCTAATATAGAAAGATCTAACAAATCTCTCTCATTTTCCAATATAACGAGCCTTGATTCTGGCCTGCTGACTTTGTGCCTCTTTCAGTGGAATCAGAATGAAAAAGATTGTAATGACTAGATTTTATCATGCAGTTGTGTGGGAGATAGCTGTTAACACTCATGAATCAATTTAACACAGGATCGGCTGAAGCATCAAGAATTTATTTTAAAAAATACGTTTCTGCAGACACGGGTGCTCTCAAGAGAGAAGGACACCCTCCCACAAAACAACACACATTTTATCCCCTACGCCAGCTTCCCTCCCCTTGGGCAGGACCCAAAAGTTACAACCCTATCAGAATCGCCTAAGAAGTTACATGCTCCCTTCCCCATATTTACAGCATATATGATCATGCACATAATCACGCTTTAACCTTGTGCTTTCTTAACTCTCATTTGCTATTTCAAAATGCCCATCAACCAGATTCTAACCTCCCATTTTTGCTAAACAATGCCAAATTCTTCTCTTGTTTTTCTTACCCACTTTCAGCTTTTGCTGACCTTCAGTCTGCCTAAGCGGGTGCCTCCCCAAAAAGGAGTACGGTCATCTCACTATTGAATTCTTTATCTATGTGCCTGGTTCCCCTTCGCTCCAAGGTCTTCTGGCTCCAAGCTGCCAGTTTCTAAAATTTATGCTTCTTTAGACTCCATTGTATTTCAAAAGCTCACATACTAAAGTATATGTGTGTAAATATATTTAAAAATGTGTTATAGGCTATAAGCTAATACATATGTTAGTAATACTTGTTAATAATATTGCAGAAACTAAAATATATTTTACTTCTCACAGTTGGATTAACTCGTATAATTCTATTAAATTCTGTTGAAACTTGGGGGGAAGGGGAGCTTGCAGCAGTTACTTTTCCTTTGTGTGCTAGAGAAAAATCTGAAGAAAGAAAGGCCTACTACAGCATTTTGACTCAGTCATGCTTAGAGACAGCTGTATCCACAAAGTATGCGGGTTTTTACCCCCTGTATTCCACATATGCTTTGGTGCTAGTTTCTCTCAATACTTTAGGACAATGGGACATGGATGGCTCAGATCTAAGTCACAGAATCATAGTGTTACCCTGACTTCTTGGGGTCCCTTGGGGGACACCTTGATTCGCTCCAAAAATGCAAAGATTGGGGAAATTAGCAGAGCACTGGCTGTAGCAAAACGACGGGCAGGGTAACCCAGCAGGATCTTTTACCCAATTTTTATGGGGTCCACCCAAATGAAAAGCCAGACAATCATACCAATAACTGGATTTTATTAATTAATTTATTCTCATGCACCAATGCACTCACTCAATCATGTGGACAAGAGCTATTGAGAAAGGAAAGAGGTGAAAATTGAAAGGGGATTCAGCGGAGAGGTGGTGATACTGCACCTATCCAGAAGTCTTCGGTCTGGGAAGCGGTGAGAAGAACGGAGCTCAGCAAAGAGAAGCTGCTGAGGGGATCACTTGATTAACAGAGTGCCAGTCTGCTAGCGTGGCAGGGAGTTCTCCAAAGAGACCCTCAACAACTGGGACTACTTATAGGGCAGAACGTACCTCAAGGGCAGGCCCTCTCCAGGGTAGAACAATGACCAAAATAAAGGGGGAAAAACGCTGCACAATAGCAACTTAGTAGTTGGCATGATTGGCTTATGCAGATAGACCTTACAGTGCAGGGTTTAGTAATGTTGGAGTTGCTGAACCTTGGGAAAACCCTGTAATCCCCTCAAGTTGGCTATTCCTTGGCTGAAGACCCTTTGTCCTCATGGATGTGTTTAGCCTGAGGTCCCCTAGGGGAATGTGACTGAGAATTTTCCTGGCCTGACCTATTTTCAGTTGTTTGACCTCTTTGTCTACGTACCCATTTGGGCAACCTCTCTGGCATGGTGGGCATATTTGATATCAAATTTATAGTCCCCAGGATAGGATATGCCAGTGAGGTAACAACTGAGCTGGAACAGATCCCAATGATTTTCTAGCCCAATTTCTGTGAAGGCAGAAATCCAAAGTGAAGTATTTCTGACAGGTAGTCATCCAGCCTTTGCACTTTCCAATGAAGAAAAGCGCGCCACTCTCCAAAGCTGTGAACTAGTGAACTTACTGTACATAATGTAGGCAGAAGACTATATCATACATTAAAGGCATAAGCCTTTAGTTTCTGTAAAATGTGAAAATCATTTTTATTCTAAAATCCTAGTGAGAGCCTGATCAGTTACCAGAGAAACAGTCTTTAACTGGAACAAATTCCTAACAGCCACAGTAAGAGAGACCAAAGGAGTTACAGCAAAAGTCCAAATAATAAAGGTTTTATATTAACAAGGAATTCAAACACAGAGATGCTTTTTTTCCTTCCTTTTTTTGTCTCTATTTGCTTTGAGGTAGGATGTGTGGGATGTTTCCCAGAAAGAAGAAGGAGGTCCATCTTCACTTGCTCATTGCCTGGATCAGAAAGTGATCTGCACTTTTCCAAATGATTTGCTTCTTCATAAGCTATATTTTTTCTATATTGCTGATTTTTCAATTTAGGTTTAATTTAGAACTCCAGGAATTTTTCCAGTTCGACAACACTGGGTCCATACCAAAAGAAAGGCAGGATGTAAATTTAAGTACATGCATACATACATTTTGCCTGATGTAGGAACAGACAAAGATCCATATTGGATCAAATGGAGGAAACAAACAGCTGCCTATAGGAAGCCCACTAGCAAAACTATTGCCTCCATATTGTACTCTGCGGTGGAGTTGAGGGAGTAGCTATCCCAGGTGTTAGAAAAGCCTCCCAGGAACAGGTTACTAGGCAACCAGAATGGCCACTTCAGATAGAAACCCAGCCCATTAAGTGGGAAGGAGGCGTTGGAGGCCTGAGAGGAAAAGGCATATATAGCAGGAACACTGACTTGGTTTGGGGTCTGACTTACAGAAGAGGGTAAGAGTCAGTCTTTCAGACAGAGGGGTTTTCTCAGTCAATCAAAGGGGGGTTGAGTGAGAGTGTGTGCTTTCTCAGAGAAAACCTAGAGAGAGGGACAGAAGTGAAATCAACCTACTTTTGAATCTGGTCACAGAGAGAGACCTAGATTTAGAAACTCAGACGTTGGCAAAAAAGTAGCCAGAGGGCTGTTCGTGAGACAGACCTTTGCCTTCATGTTGATTCAAAGGCCATTTCCACATGAGAGAGGAGAAATGGTTCACTGCATGTCAAGAGCAGTGTTTTCATATTATGATTCAGAAACTGTGCTGTCTCCACACACACACACACACTCGTTTACATCATACTACCGAGGAGAACAGAGGTTGCTGCATCTGCAATAGCAAGTTGCTGGTCACTCCCATTCCTCTCCCTTAGCCCACCCCACCATTGCTGATTGGTCTGGGTTTTATTTTTAAAAAAACACACACATTTTAAACACATTTCTGCATTGCTACATTTGTGCATAGGTATGCATGTTCGTTGATACATGAAAAAAAAAACATCTTGATAGTCCATTACCAGATCCACTCTCTTCCCACTGTCTAACGCATGAAGACAATAATGACGTCAGCCTGTCCTTTGATGAGCAGAGAGAGATAGGGACGGAAATGATGGAAGGGACAGCCTGGGAAAACCCATAGCCAGCCACTTCTGTGCTGTGAATCGATGCTACACTTCATGTAGGCGAAAAATGAAGCAGAACCAGTTTGGGAGATTTACATTGGAGTTTTTCTGAAACAGTGGCTTCTCATCACAGTGAACCGTTCTAGGAGCTGAAAACATGCAGAACCATGAGGAAAACTGCAGCGCTAAAACACTACAATGTGCAGAGTGGAGGGTAAGAATTTGACTCTACTACAGTGTATCAACCTTGTGCAGAAATGGCCAAAGCTATAAGAAACTGTTTAAATATGTTTTGAAGATCTGTTGAACCTGGATATAGATATGAAAACCAATACTTTATTCTGTTTGTTATTTTAGAAAAGATTATAGTATATTTTTATACATTTTGACTCAGCAGAATGTTTTTCAGTCGTTATAACCAAACTGTACCACGCTACAATAAATCAGAAGGGTTTCTAAATAACAACTGAGTGGCTATACCCTTTTTACACAAAGGTGGTGTTTTAAAGGGAAGGGCAGAGCTATGTAAAGTGGCAAGGCACTTTAGCAAGCTAAGGAGAAGCTGCTGTACCAGTCTGTGAAGAGAAAAAGCAGGCCTTGTCACATAAAGTGCTCTTTAGCGACTAATACATAGAAGCAGACTGCCTCTCATTCAGGAGCTGACACATAAAGTACATCCTCCCTAGAATAGCCATTGATGGGCCATATTGTATGGACTTACCTTGTCTCCTTGCACCAGTCAGTGTCAGTGGATGGCCTTGGCTTGTAAGACTATGAGAGATGGAACTGTTGATGTTCTGTATATCCCAAGGTTCGTAGATAGGCATTTTTTGCATTTTCTTTGCATGTGTGTACTATGTATGTGATCTTGTTATCTTATAACATCACCACATTATTTTTAAAGTAACGTAGTAGAGGGGTAGATATCTTAGGAGATATTATAAGCATCTTTGCATTCACTTAATAAGGCCTTACATATTTCTCCATTTGCTTGACATTAATATGTTTTTGTGTTTATTTATTTTTATTTACTCAGGCTTGTGTTTTTCATTTATTATTTTGCTGTTGCTATCATGATATTCAGATTATATTATCTACTTCAGTTAGTTGTTGCAGTTGTAGTAAAATGTATTTTCTGCCTTCATTATTTCTGTAAAAACATACCTACATATATGTAAAATTAATATCAGCCTTCTTGCCAATGTTGAGCTGCTTTCCCCCTTTTAAGGCGTTCCTGGTATGAAACTTGGCTGCCCATCCATTCCTCTGCTACAGCCACGTACTACTGAATTTTTGATGTTTTTAGTTTCATCCACAGATCGATGTTGAGATAAAGTCAGTGTGCAGTCAGTTTTTTTGGCGACTAGTGTGCTTGGGCTGGCACAAGTCAATTAGCTACAAATGTCTCTTATTTTTCCTCCTAACTGCTGCACATTCAGTTGGTTGTATTTAATGTATACAAGACCTACTGACTGCATAACAGCTAGGAGTAAAAACATAGTAATAATTCACATTTGACCATAGTGGGGACATATGAAAGGCAAGGTAGCATACTCAAAGTCCAAATTAAGGATCCAGTAATCAAAGTTAAATGAAGCACATATTAGATTACAAGTTGGAAAAGTCAAACAGAAAACTGGTTTTAAAAAAGCAGGGTCAGCAAAGCACAGATTATGGATGGAAAGAAAATATTTGGAAAATGGTTGAAAATGATGGTTTTTGTCAATGAGAAGAATCCTGGACTGGCAAGAATCTTTCCAGTTTGGGACTTATTCTGCTCAAAATCCACATGTGGTTGTTTTGCACAGAAAATAGCATTTTGCACAGAATAGAGCATTTTCTATATAGGAAATATCACAACAACATAAATTTTGTTGCCTGTGCAGAAAATGCTCTATTTTGTGCAAAACAACTATCTGTGCATTTTGCACAATCGACATCTCAAATTGCAAATACAGTAGGCCCTCCACATTCATGAGAGATCAGGGCAGAGATCCATCGTGAATGTAAAAAAATTGCAAATATTGCACAGCTGGCAGGAATGTGCAAGGTGGGCATTGCCTGCATGCCCTGGGTGACAATTGCCCATCCCACACATCCCTGCCAGCCACTACCAGAGCACCCGCACCAGCAGCAGCCCAGGGCATGCAGACAACGGAAGATCGCCTGGCCTGTATACCCTGGGACGCCACTGGTGTGGGTGCGCTAGCAGCGGCCAGCAGGGACGTGCAGGATGGGCAATCAGTTGAGGATGTCACACATTCAGTGCTTCTCAATCTATCTGATGTGGATGGACTGGCAAATATTTTTTTTTCCCAGTGTGTTAGAGACCAGCATGACATCTGTGTCCATCTGCTACAACTGTTTCTATTTTCCAGGAACCTCTCCAGGGACTGGCAGCCACTGGTCCATGGACTACCACTTTGAATAGAAGTGGTCTAGAAGTACTGCTGGGAAGCCCTATCATGTTCATCATGTCTCCATCCACAATGGATGGCTGCTCCAGATACAGAATACTTCCTTCCATAATGTCCAAATGCCATGATACAGTATGCCAATTTGCCTTAAAAGTCTCATAGCATAATGAAAAATGAGAAGGTGCTGTTGAATGGTATCTGCATACATTCCTTTTTCTGTATCACTTGGGTAGAGATGTTAATATGTACTTACCAGTTCTTCCTCATCCTTTATCACCAGCAGCTGAGAGTGTTTTGCTCTGCAGTCTTTTTCACTCTTTTTCCAGGTTTGCTTTTCTTTGGAAATCCAATAGCACTTGTTCTTGTAACGGATCCAGTTCTCAGGGCAGATCTTGCAGCCAGAGTTCCCTGTAAATTAAAAAAAAATGGAAACAGATATATTTGTCTCAAGTTAAAGCTTTACATACCAATTTTATAATGTGTATCCCATATTAGTTTGTTTAGAAAGAGGCACATGGCTCAAACTCCAAGTCAGAAAAAAAAGCAGCTATGATTCATTGTGCCTTTGATCTCAAAGGACAGCATATAGAGCAGAGGTGGGAATCATGCATCCCGCCTCTAGATGTTGTTGGACTGAAAGCCCCTTAGCCCCATCCAGCCTGGTGAGGTACATTGGATGTTGCAGTCCAACAACATCTGGAAGGAAGCAGAAGAGCTGGAAGGGACTACAAGGGCTTTCTTGTCCAGTCTCCTGCCATGCAGGAACACACAACTAAGGCCCTTTCCACATGGGGAAATAAAACGTTGTAGCGCGACCTCCGTCGGAGGTCGTCTTCACCGTAAAGTGGATTGGGGCGGACTACTTTTGCGTAGGTCCACACTCCAATCCGCGCTAGGGCGCCCGGAAGTGGCGGCGCAGTGTGCTTTTTGAAAACCACTTTTCATGTGGTCTTTAAAAAGAACGATCATGCAGACGCGTGCAGCCCCATCGCAGCGTCCGGTGTGGATTTGCAGGCGTGCTAAGGGCATGCCTGCAGATCTGCCGGGGGCGGGCTTTCTGGCTGGCGAGCTTCTCCGGTTGGTGGAGAGCCTCCACCAGTCGTAAGCCGCCATTTTGGGCCCCGCGGGATGCTGCAGGATGCCAAGGAGTGTGGAGCAGCGAAAACGCGCTGGTCCACGTGGTGACGGACTTACCCGGTTTCAGGTAAGCTCCATTTCAGGACATCTCAGGACGTTTTTTCTTTAACATGTGAAAAGGGCCTAAAGCACTTCTGGAAGAGGGCCATCCAACCTCTCCTTTAAGACCTCCAAAGATGGAAAGTCCTCCGCCCTCTGAGGCTGCCTCTTCCACATCATTCCCACATGTTACAGAAGGTGGCTGCGTCCAAAGCAGGAGATCTGGGCCAAGCTGGGGCTATGACTTGATTTCTGTTACATTTTCTGGGGCCTTGGTCTGGGATCAAGGCGGCATTTGGCCCGCCTTGGCCACCATCTTGTGTTCGGGATCACGGTAGGAACGACTCCGATTTTGGCGCCACCGGCCTTTTGTCAGAAAGTCAGCCTTGAGACTACTGTGATAACTGAAGCTGATGTGTGTGCCACGGAACCCAGATACAGGAGAAGAAACCAGGACACATCATTGGTGAGGCAAGTATATGGGTGTGGAAACTTGTTGGAATTGTTTTGGTATACCTTCCCTTAAGGGAAGAAGAGATCACCTCCTACATTCAACCCTAGTACCAGACTCTGAAGAGAGTTTGTGAAACTGTTGAATGAGGTAAAAAGGGATAGGAGGTGGGAGGCTGTGTGTTGGCATGAATGCTGATTTGCTTGGTCACCGTGGTTTCCAGTGCATGCCGTTAAGTGTCCGGGTGCCTAGGCCAGTGACGAGTGCTTGTGATATCTCTCCCCTTCTTGTTTCGACCGTTGAGACCCCTTATTCAATGGTTACCCACCCCAAATCCTTTTGTGTCTGTGAGTGTCTTTGCAGGGGGTGGTCATGTGAGGCAGTGGAAGTAAAGACATTACTCCACTGGAATGTATGTTGAAGAACTTTAAGAAGGGATTTAGAGGAGATTATGGAGGGAAACCCATGAATCCACAGAGACTGAGGACATTGTGTGAAATAGAATGGAAATAGAATAGAAATACATCAGTGTAGGATGGCCGACCGAAGGGTCCTTACACCACTCATTAGTAAGGAGGGTGTATTCAGTCATAGTGGGAAATCCAGGACGCCCTGATCAATTCCCATATATTGATTCTTGGGACACTGTAGTCAGGGAAACCCCTCAGTGGTTGAAGAAATGCAAGGAACAGCAGGCAAAGATTATGGTTGTACGAATGGAGAAAATAAATAATAAAAGTGGAAAGAGGCCTATATATCCAGAGTCTCATTCAGAGGCATTAGAGCCAATGGCACCTCCACCGTATGGGACTTTACAAAACCCTTTCCAGGTGACCCCAGGAACACAAAATAATGACCTCTTTTTGGACAATGTCTCAGGAAATCAGACGGAGATTAATGATGATACACGTGAGGGAAAAACAACCCATACAGATACAGAATTCAGGTGAAGGACAGTCGACATCAGGAATGCCAGCATATGATCTTAGGTTCCGCACTGTAAAGAAAAACCTCCCTAAGGGCTGGCCGAAGGCAAGGGATGGACAGAAGGCACATTATAGTGATGGAGACTTGTCAGAGTCAGAGGAGGATAGAGAACCTATACTACCTTTAAGACAAGTGACACAGACCATTCTAGATCCAAATGAACAGGATGGCATCAGACGAGTGCAGTCATATATGTACACTCCTTTCACTACATCAGACCTCCTCAACTGGAAGACACATTACGCTTCATACACTGACAAGCCCCAGGAAATGATAGAACTCTGTTTTAGTATAATGGCATCCCATGTTCCAAATTGGCAAGATTGCCAACAACTGTTAATGACTCTGTTTACCACTGAAGAACGTAGGCGAATAATTCAACATGCTGAATGGATAGCCAGAAGTAGAGCTCCCCCAGGAGAGGCTAATCTGGAACAATGGATGCGGAGAAGGGTCCTTTTGGTCAACTCAGGATGGGATCCAAATAGACCCAATCAATTGGCCAGGCTCACCGATTACCAGACCCTATTAGTGGAAGCAATGAGAGAAGGGATGAAGAGACCTGTTAATATGTCCTAGATCTTGGAAGTCCTGCAGGGAGCCACTGAAACCCCTGGAACGTACTTAGAGAGGCTACTTAATGCGTACCGTCAGTTCACTCCTCTGGACCTGGATGATCTGGGCAATCATAGGACAGTAAATCTAGCTTTCATGGCTCAGAGTTAGCCAGACATCAGGAAGAAACTCCAGAAACAAGAAGGATTTGCTGGAATGAACTTAAGCCAGTTGTTGGAGATTGCTCAGTAGGTATATGTCAACAGGGATCAGGAGGAGAAGCGAGAAAAGGATAGGAGGTTGGCTCAAAAGGCAGAATTATTGGCAGCGGCACTAACAGATAGAAAGACCAAATGGCCCCCATGGGGAAGGGGTCGTGGAGACAGGAGAAGAGGCAAAGGAAAGAGGGGACGACAACCCCCATTGGGCAGAAACCAGTGCGCAATTTGTCGACAGGAAGGCCATTGGAAAGGAGAATGTCCAAATCGCCAGAGAGGTGGGGAAGAAGGAGGCCAAGGTGCCACTCGAGGGCTATGGCAACGAGGAAGGGTCACTGATGGCTGTTATCAGGCCCCCACTGAACCAGAATATATTGGGTTGGCCGAGATGGAAGAGCTGGACTATTAGGACAGACCGGGTACCCTATATCATGGCCCCGGGGAACCCTTGGTCAAAATTGAAATGGGGGGCCAAGAAATTCCTTTTATGATAGATACAGGAGCCTCAAAATCCGTGGTTACCAAACTAATTGCCCCTATTACCAAAAAGGCTATAAATGTGCTAGGTGCCACTGGAATTCAAGAAAGATGCCCCCTTTTGGAACAAAGAACTTGTCAATTGGGGAGTCATCAAGTGACACACAAATTTCTTTATATACCAGAATGCCCTATTCCTTTAATAGGTCGAGACTTATTATCCAAATTAACAGCACATATAACAAGGACTGAAAAGGCCAGAGAAGTAGCCCAAGCCCTCTTGAAGGACATTATGCCTAGACGCGGACTACCGCATCATATGGGATCGGATAATGGCCCAGCCTTTGTAGAAAAAGTAGTCCAGCTGTTAACATCAATGTTCCATATTACCTGGAAGCTGCATTGTGCATATAGACACGGAGTTCAGGGAAGGTGGAGAGAACGAATAGAACCCTGAAGAACCAGCTTTCTCAGCTCTGCCAAGAGACAAAACTTAAGTGGACCGATGTTCTACCTTTAGCCCTATTTAGACTATGGTGTACTCCCAACAAGGACACGGGTCTATCTCCCTTTGAACTCCTATATGGGCAACCTCCATTAGTAATAAGTGGTCTAAGGGGGGATATACAGGAATTGGGAGTAGTGACATTGCAACAAGAAGTCCAATTACTGTGAAAAACCTTGGCCAACTTGAAACGTTATGTCTGAGAGCAGAGACCCCCCTTACTCCAAACTCAGGTGCACCCCTTTCAACCAGGGGATGGGGTATGGATAAAGGAGTGGAAGGTGGAACCCCTAGGACCCAAGTGGAGGGGACAGTTAACGGTTCTGCTCTCGACTCCCACAGCAGTCAAGGTGGCAGGAATTAGACCCTGGGTGCATTGGACCCGTGTAAAATGGGCTCACACTGATTGGACCTCAGTCTCAGTGCCTAACCAACCCCTGCGCCTCATGATCTGGAAAAAGGTTGGGGAGTAGAAGATCGGGACTAGGCCTTACTGCAATCACACTACTGGAAGCTGGTTGCTCTATGTATGGCCAGATCCCCACCAGAAGTGAGGAATCGATGGACCCATTGCAAGTTGGACTGATTGTCTTAGGCGGGGTTTTAATGATACTGGCCCTTGTGTATATATTTTATGCTTTCATACGATATTTTATTGGGAGCCCCCTTCATTCTCGTATCCCAGATACAGAGTAAGTAAGAGGTATGTTGAGGGGACTGGTATTTGTTGTAGGATTAATACACTTGGCCAAAACAGAGTGGAATACTAATGAATTCGAAAGTCCTATACTGCCCAAGATGACTAGTAGACATGGCTAACCTCGTGGCTTCTCAATCTCCAGTGGATGAAAACTATTTTTGTTGTAATTTGTTTAGTGATATTGATATGTGTAATAGTTCTGATGTGTATACCATGTATTGTAAACTTGGGATGAAGGGTAGTAGAAGGATCAATAGAAAGAAAGGCTGCAGCCTATGCTCTGACTACTTGGGAATACCAACCATGAGGTAATGCAACAATCGCAAGGATTGTGCATTAAAGGGGAGAATGAGATAGTGTGTTGAAAACCACCAGGACTACAGTACCCATGTAAGTGCTGTAGGAGTTGATCAGCCAATCAGATAAAGACATGGGTAAGAGTTGGATAGGCACTGTTATGTGAAGATTCTGGAATAATGACCGTATAAGGAAAATTGTTGCTTGTGTTTGTTTGGCCTAAGTATAAAAGGCAGTGTTGTACGCCTATCGGGGCTCTCAGACTTTGTTGAATGATCTCTCTGAGGCCCTGCCGGCAGTTTAATAAAATCCTGCTTTCTCTCAACTGTAGATCTCAACTCCAGACTTGATTTCTGTTACAATACCCCTCTCCTAAGGATGGTGAGGTTATGAGCAGGAAATCATCAAGATAGATCAAAAACAAAAAGATCACTGTCAGCTTTGCAGCACTGAGTCACAAAACAGGTAGATTCCCACTAAATCAATGATTGTTTCAAACACCTTATCCTCTCAACTGCAAACCTCTTCCTTGTCCCTGATCCTGTTCTCAATCACAGAGTTATCATACAGCCATTAATGCCTTTGTCACCTAACACTAGCACCATCAGCCTGTTCTGGACCACATTGTCTGTTTGTAACACCTTGTATTGTTGGAGAGTTGTTAGCATCCACACCCTGCAAGCAAATTTTGCACATAATAATCCCCAATTTAGGGCAATTTGATATAGTATCTCACTTGCTGAATGCCATGCTGTTGTTTCGATTTCCAGTTGAGCGCTATCCTTGGGTGCAAGCCTAAGACATACAGTTTTACCTCTCTTGTTTTCTGGAATAATCAACATCACTGATCCCTGAACATCTCTGCTATCTGCCTTTCCTCCTTTTCTTCTTCAGCTAACCTTGAGCAAGTATGCAAGTTGCATGCTTGTCTGACATTTCACAATAAACACATTTTAGTCAATTTCTGCGTCTCTGGCTGGTTTCTCCCTACAGTGACCCTGTCAAATTGGTGGATGGTCTCACTAGGTTGCCACCCTCTTGCAAGCCTCCTAGTTAATACCAGTTAATTCTCTGACTTGTACAGAGATGCAGGAACTACTAGAGGACCTCAGGGAGTTCCCCCACATTTTGAGGTAACAAGAAAAATGGTCTGGGTCAACATGGTAACCCTCTCTCTCACCTATCTCCTTCCTTGGGTGTTTGGGGGGGATTTGGGAGAGGGTTTGTAGCATTGAGAAATAGGACTCTGAGCTGTATTTATCTGGCCCATGCAGCAGCTGGTAGAAGAGGAGCCGGATCAGAGGCAAGTTTTTAAAGGGCTGATCAGAGCCATAAAGAACCTTGTAGATGGTTCCCCTGGAAAAGAAGAGCTTGAGGTGAGGGGGCAGGAGTTGGAGGGACTCATGAATAATCAAATCCATGAAAGTTAAACCCACAAATGTGGAGGGCTGACTCTATAAGACTGGGGATACATGACTCGGCAGTACCACATGATAAAAGGACCTTGGCATTATTGCTGATGATAAGTTGACCATGGGGCAGCAGTGATGCAGCAAAAAGGCAAATACTATTTTAGCCTGCATTAATGGAAGTGTAGTTTCCAAGTCAAAGTAATTAAAAGTCCTACTATATTCTGTTCTGGTCAGGCCTCATCTGGAATATAGTGTTCAGTGCTAGATGCTTCATTTTAAGGATATAAACAAGTTGGGTGTAGGTTCAGGATGAGAAGAGGTATTGTTACCCTGAAAACTGGGGATGTCCACTTGCCAATCAAAACCAAATTGGGGGAAATTAGCTTGAGCACTGTTTTGACATGCAAGAGACAGGGTAACTTAGCAAGATCTTTAACCCAACGTCTACGGCTTCCAGGCAATGAGCAGGCAAGGTTACAATGAAAACAACTTTATTAAACATAAACAGAGTGAATCAAACACACACGCACGCTAACTAACTAAAGGAATGAGGAAAAGAGAATTGGGGAAA
Organism: Ctenosaura bakeri; assembly: GCA_948474755.1. NCBI lineage: Eukaryota > Metazoa > Chordata > Lepidosauria > Squamata > Iguanidae > Ctenosaura > Ctenosaura bakeri. Next base: position 673,631 of record CAOLHI010001474.1, on the reverse strand, counting down.
CAGCGGGTGATACAACACCTGATCATGATGTCCTGCAGAATCTGGAGCGATGAATGATAGGGCTCCACGTTGGGTGCTGAGGGGAACTCTTGAACCAACCAGCAGCAGGTCTGGATGGCAGCTCAAGAGGAACCAACGAGGTACCAAAATGGGGACTTTTTATAGGGTGAAATATGCCTGCTGGCTATGGCAAACCAAGGTGGGAACAAAAGAGTTTTGGCGCTAGACAAAAGGATCTGGTGAGGTCACTGTCAGCAGGATCAGATTAGCGTTGAAAGACAAAAGAGTGGCCGAGGAGCTGATGGCCTTCTCTAAAGGGGTGGTTTGGCAGGAAACCACGCTGCTATTGTGGAGTATGGGTATGGGTGTCCCCTGAAGCTAAGTGAGGCTTGGGAAAATGCTGGCTTGAATGAGGAATGGAATTTGAACAATTAATCAGCTGCAGCCAGTACGTGCTTGTTTCAGAAACCAACCCAAACACGTGCAGCGGGGCCGCCGAGCGTGGTTTAGCCAGGGCGGAATTAAGTAGTATCAAACGATATCGGGGAGTCCCTTCCTGGGTCCCATAGCCGTCCTAACAGTATGGAAGACAAAACATATGAGGAAAAGTTGAAGAAGCTGGGCATGTTCAGTTTGGTGAAGAGAAGACTCGGGGTGACATGATTGTGCTCTTTAAATACCTAAATGGCTGTCACAGAGAGGAGGGGACAGGGCTGTTTTCTGTTGCCCCATAGGGTAGGATAACACTTATGGTAGTAGCATGTGCCCATGTTCAATGACAAATGAAGTCTCAGGTGTCTGGGGACTATACCCAGTTCTAACTCAGAACAGTACACTACACAGAGACAATGATGCCGGTGTAGGTGGTGGCATCAGGAGGAAAGAAGTCACAGCTGCTGCAGCTGTGGAAGAAGTCGGGCATTGGACACAGAGGATACTGAGAGCCTGCCATCAGCTAGCAAAGGCTTTCTAAAGCTAGCTGATATCAGGAACAGGCCATTGTTTTCCTCCTCACGGGTGTCAGGGATCAGCACCATATTTGTGGCTACAATTGTTTCTTTCCTTCTTGGAAAATCACCAAAGACCAGCCAGCAGCCAATGTCTCAGGGACTGGCACAGCCCAAGACCCACCACTTGGAGTAGCACAGTTCCAGGATGCATGGTGGTTTAGGTTACTTTGATTGTGTTTTATATATTTCAGTAAGTTTTGATCTCTTTCTGATCTTTCTCAGACAGTCTGGGAGTTAAGCCTGTGCTGAGACATAACAGCTCTGTGCAGCCAACTAGAAGGGGTGCAGACACACTCCTGCTGAATCCATTGACTGTAATGAGATGTGAGGTGTCAAGCAACCTCACATTCATGCATGCAGAAGTTGCACAATAGGAGGGCTGATTGTATAGTAAAACAGAAACGTATTGAGATATATTACAATATATAGTGTGTGTGGCTCGTACCTCCCTGTGAACTATCAACATTTTACTTTGTATATGTGAATAGCCAGTTAAACTGTCATTTACAGAAATAAATACTAAATAGACATCTATTTGTGAATATCAAATGTTATGCCGGCTATGATATCCCAAATGAGGGCTCCTAGATATCGTTTTGATATCACTTAATTCGGCCCTGGCTAGACTCTGCTCGGCAGCCCCGCTGCACGTGTTTGGGTTGTTTTCCGAAAGAGGCACGTACTGGCTGCAGCTGATTAGTAGTTCGCATTCCATTCCCCATTCAGGCCAGCAACTCTTAAGCCTCACGTAGCTTCAGGGTACACCCATACCCACACTCCAAAATAGCGGTGTGGTTTCCTGCCAAACCATACTTTTCAGAGGGCCATCAACTCTCCGGCCACTCTTTTGTCTTTCAATGCAAATCCGATCACGTTAACACTGACCTCACCAGATCCTTTTGTCTAGCATCGAAACTCCTTTAATTCCTATTTGGTTTGCCATAGCCGACAGGCATAATCCACCCTATAAAAAGTCCTCATTTTGAGACTTCTTTGGTTCCCCTTGAACATCCATCTTGTCCTGCTGCCGGTTTGTTCAGGAGTTCCCCTCAGCATCTAGCTGAGCCCATCTTCCTCCACTCCCGTTTCTTCAGGACAACGTGACTAGGTGTCGTATCACCCACTTTTCCTCAAACTCCCTTTCTTTTCCTTTTAGTTAGCGCGCGCGTGTGTGTGTTGCTCATTTTACTGTTTATGTTTAATAAAGTTGTTATTGCTCATTTTAAAATCCTTTGACTGTTTCTCTGACCTGAAGCCATAGACATAGGGTAAAAGATCTCACTACGTTACCCTGCCTCTCGCTAGCAAAACCAGTGCTCTGAGTTTAATTTCCCCATCTTTGGTATTTTGACTGGCAAAGCTGGGCACCCCTTGCGGGACCCCCAATTTTCAGGGTAACACAGAGATAGAATCATCCATGCCACTATTTCCAGCTTAAGTGTATGAGTGTGAAAGAAGGACAGTTAAGAAAGTGGACAGGAAAAGAATCAACTCCTTTGAAATAAGGTGCTAGAAGAGAGTTCTGTGGATGCCATGGACCAAAGAAACAAACAAATGTGGCCAAGAGCAAACCATGCCTTCACTTGGAAGAAGACAATTCAGTGTGCCTGCTTTAGGGCAGCCATTTAAGCAAAATTCAAGTGGCTACTTTCCTTACTTAACTCTTCCTGCTCTTCTCATCCCTCTGTCTCTTTGTGTAAAGGAGGGAAAAGGGACTGCTAAGCCACACAGTCACAGACAAAGAAGCACGCAAGCACTGCCTCCTCAGTTCTCACCATTCTGAAACTCACGTCTTTCTTGATATTTCTGGTTCCTGACAAGGCCCTCCCCATCTGCCTCAGGAGCAACACAGGCTCAGAAGTGGCCTAGAAAGGGGGGTGAGCCCCCAGCCTCAAAGAAAAAGGGAGCAGTGGGGCTATAAGGGATGACAAACCTTCAAGCCTTTATAGAAGTGGAAGAGGTTCCCACATGCGCTCTGGGATGAGTCTGGGACAGTTCATCAATCTCACTGAAACAGGTGTGCTGAACTGGCTGTACTGAACTGGTTGCACTGCAACGGCCATGCTGAAACATCCTGGACCCACCTGAACTCTCCATAGAAGCCAAAATGACTAAACTGAGGCTACTGTACTTTGGACATACAATAAGATGACATCAGAACTGTTGAAGATGGGGTTCTTGGAAGTCCCTCATAAGATCACTGTAAGTTGAAGTTGAATTGATAGCACACAAAAACTAGAGATGTAACTTACACCACGCTGGTGTTACCTGTTGAACTGTCAAGTGGTTTACAAAAAAACTGCTGCAACTTAGTTATAGTCTCCAGGCTTAGAAGATTTTGTGTTTCATTGTCAGTTCCCTGACAAACACAGGCTGTCTCCAGATCATCCACAGGTTTAGGTTCCTTTTTCTGAAAAACTTTCAATAAAAAACATTGAATTAGCAGATAAGGATAATTAGATGAGTTGTCTAAAATCTATTAACATATTATATTGTAATGCTACAGGAAATCTTATGGTGATGAACTACTTTGATGCCATGGCATATTCACATACTTTCTAACCGCATATGGGTCACCATTCTTCACAACTAATAGTTACAGATAGCTTAGAGATAAGCATTCAGGTAGAAACATAAGCATGCAGATGTTGCAGTACAGATGCAGGGCCAATAAGCCCCCATTGTGCAATGGATGTATTCAGCTGATATCAGCAGGAGTACAGTTGCACAGACTGCATAATTGTGCACAGATGCAGAATAGGACCGAAGCACAAGACATTTCTACAATGGAAGTGCAGCAACCCATGCTGGGCAGTGGTGATGAAGGGAGTGGAGTAGCCAATAAATCAGCCATTTTATCAATGGACCATAATGTAACATGGCCAGCCACCCACAAAGAAGCATGGTAAACCCTGGCCAACACATGGCTACATGTGCAAGCACAATACCAAGGCAAAAGAGACATTAGGCGAGCACCAGAACCTAGACAACCGCCACTAGGCAAGCACCAACAGGAAGCACCAGAAGTGTTATAACAAGTCCAGAGCATGAAGGAAAGTGCTTACTGGCCTGAGTGAAACAAGTGCCAGGTAGCAGTGCAAGGCGTAGTGCATATATGGGCAGCCAGTTGCACCAACAGACAGTGGAGGTGTTGCAGGCCATTAAATAGTGTACCAAACATACATGTACATTATGCACCAAGTATGACAGTGTTATGCCCACAGGATTAGCAGGTCAGAAGTCATGCAGCCACCAGGGAGGCCTGATGGGCATCTGAACATCTGATGAAAAATCCAGCCACCCAGGACAGGGAGGGCACTATGGCCTGCCACATTGTACAGCACAGCATAGGCAATACAGAACATCGTCTGTGGTGCTGTGTGCAGGCTGCCACCAGTGTAATGGAGGATCCAGAAGTGAAGCTTCATCTGTCCAATCACACTCAGTCAAGATGTGTAGAACCCTGTGGGCAGCATTGAAGGTGATATCAGCAAGGGTCCTGCCCCGCCTGTATAGAATGAACACATAGCAGAAGTGGCTATCCCATGTCACCTGAAACAGGAAGGGGAGGAACACATGACACATGATGCATAGCACTGGGGCAGTCTTCCAAGCAGCAATCGCACATTGGTGCACATTGCTGTACTCATAGCCAATCAGCAGCCAGCTTAACTCCTCTGGCTGCCAGCTAGTACAGCAGCAACTGGCAGCTAGAAGATATGGGTAGCCTGAGTGCTGCCAGGATACAGCATGCAAACACTAATGATTCAGCCATAGGCATCAACAGTGAAATAGAGAATGAGACTATGGAAGTCCTTCCAATTCTGATACACTATTTTGTTCCTGGACAGAATAAAGACTGTAATAGGTGTGTAGTCCACAATCCTTATTAAATATGTTCAGGACGCCTGCAATGGCAGAAAACTTGTTTTTGCCCCTCACCATCACTGCAACATCCTTTAGAAAAGCAATGAATTCATCCATGTGGCTCTGCATCACACAGAGGACCAGTATAGATCACAGATGCCCACAGGGTGCCCAGTTTCTCCCCCTGAATGTTTGCCTGGAGCTCCCCTGCAGCCAGGGCCTAGATAGTAATAAACATGTGCTGGACAAGAAGGAGGACAGTAGCTGTGGTCACAGTAACTGCAGAAGACAAGCCAGACACTTCTACACAGCCTGTGCAATCAGATGCACACTTCATCTGAGCCTGACAGGGGCTCTGGGTGCTGGAGGTACCAGCAAAACCCAGCTGACAGGCAGCACCAGAATTATTATGGCCTAACAAACCCCCTCCCAAGATTGATATGTTTTAACTGGGAAATATTTAATTGGCACTATATTAATTGGCATTGATATAAAATGCAACTTGAGGTGACTGGAAGGTCAAGCTAAAAAGAGGGGGAAAATGGTTACTGTAAACATGAGGTTGCAAGGCAGGCCAGCCATACCCTTTCTTAGGCAAAACTGAAGTCACTGTCAGGCAGATGACAAGGCAACTGTAGAGGCAACAGGCATAAGCTAAAAGCTAAACATCTCTGAACAGAAAAGGGAAGTTCCCACCAAACTGTGATTGTTCTAACTCTGATCCCTCACACCTGACTGTTTCACTGCTTTATCTTCCCAGCCTCTCCACAATACAGAGCTATTACGACAGCCATTAGTCCTTTGTCACCTAAACACTAAGAGCATTACCTCCATCCAGACCTCATTGTTTGTGTTGCAACTCCCATTGTCTACCCGGCTGGGGCAGCAATTCACATCCATATCCGCAGGGTAGTTTTTGGATATGAGAACCTTCAGTTTTTAGTGGTTCGATGCAGTCTCTTAATTTACTGAATGCCACGCTGCCACCTTGATTCCCGAATAAGAACTGGCCTCAGGTGCCTACCTAAGCCACATCATCATTTTTCTATACTTCTCTCCAGACCATTAATTATCACCCAAACCCTAAAAGTCCTCTATCCACAACTTTCCACCCTTTCCCTTTAATTAGTCCTTGTGTGAGTGTTTGGATCTTTTGTGTGTATGAATTTCTCAATAAACCACATTTTCATCTACATTTTGAATCCCAGCATAGTTCTTTCCTTTGGGATGCTGCAAACATTAGTGGAAAGATTTCTTTAGGTTACCCCTCCCCCCTTGCAGGCCTCCTAATTTTGAGCATATTAATTCCCCTCTATCATGTGGATGTACTGACATCTTGGGTGGACCCCTGTGTCACCCATGTTTTGGGGTAAGAGAACAGCAACCAAAAGGTGATTGTCAGGAACAGCTGCAGGCATTGATTGATGGAATATAGGGATGGGCGTGTGGAGACATAGTCTCTACTCTGTGAGCCCCTAGCCTCGATGTATAAATGAAATGGAACACAGAGTCCTTGAGTGGAAACTGCACATGGAAGGACAACTGAGACTAGACATCACAAAGGAGACACTAATAGATATGTTTCTCTGTCCCATGGTGTGCAGCACTGTACATGAGGACCTCCAGCCAGCCACAGTGGGCCACTGACAAAGGTATGGCCATATTTGTTCTCCACCATTGCAGGCACTGCTTTGATGGCAACTGAACAAGTGAGTGGTAAGCCTGACACTGAAAGTCAGTTGTCCAGCAGTGAAGCACATTGTCCTTCACATGGCTCCCTGGTCACATGTGTAAAGCACCTCTGCTCTATTCCCTGTCAGCAATGAAAACTGGCACCAGCTGTATCACTGGGGGAGCCAGAGAGAGTATGGGAGTGGCATGGGATACATTAGATGTCCTGCAGTCCTATCAACCCAATATCTCTGGTAAATGAGGGACTTGTGGAGTGAGATCCAGAAGGACCACTGGATGGAGGGGAAAAAGCATAGGTACTGGATGGTGGGGACCCAGGAGGTATCACCCTCTAGAAAGAAATGCTTGTCAAGCTTAACACCTGAGGCTTTGCTCTGGGGACACCAGGGTGGCAGATCAGAGAGAAGGTCTGGGTCCAATAGGGGCCAATCATATGGCTTCAGGTGGACATACACCAAGGTGTTACTGAGCTGCATTCCATCCAGCCCTGCCAGCACACTGGTTCAGAGCAGATCAAGGCCCTCCCTGCTGTGCTGAGAACAGGCTGGCCCTACCAAGCTGCCAACACCATAACACATCCACCTCTGTCATGCCACCCAACAAGGCAAGGAGGTGGCCACCCTGTGCCATCACTCTCAACACAGGTGTCATCGTATGCCAGCATAGGCTCCAATGACATCCAAAGGCCATAGGAGCCAAAATATGATTGGTGGCAGCAGCAGCCCCAGCCCCCAGGGGCACTTCTCTGCATGCTGGCATGGTTATTAAAGTTTGATGTTGGCCTTGTATGCAATGCATGTGTCTATTACATGAGTCATGTGGGACACAGTTCCATCAGTCTCCAGTCAAGGTCCCTATAGAATCCTTGTGACCATACCCCATCCCTGGACTCAGTCTTTCATTCTTCCAGGGAGGATGGCCACTAAGGGCAACAGGTGGGTCAGGCGCAAGGTGGTGATCTTGCCGGAGGGAATGCAAGGGAGTTCTGAGCTGCAATTACTGATGAACAACTTGTACAGGCCCTCTGGAAATATATGGGGAGGGTATGGGAGGAATCTCCAGAACTGTGGCTCACATATGGCCCCTGAAGTCCATTTGGGACCCCCCCACACACAAGCCAAAATTTTTTTTGAAAAAAAGAAAATCTGAATTTTGTCCACCTTGCAAAAATGCATGGTGAGAAAAAGTGACGCAGCCTTATAGAAAACAGCCAAATAAGCATGAGGGCTGGAACATGGTGGGGAGTGGGGGAGAGGAGGTATTAGGCAGGCATCTCAAATTTTCTCAAGTGTTGGAAAGCTATCCCATGAGTAATCACTTTAATCACAAATCCAAAGCTAAGGTGCAAACAACAGCATTACAATCTCAGTACCATAGCATTTGTATAACCCTGTTTCTTTACCAGAATAAGGGACTAATGTAAGAAGGTTCCATCTTCAATTAAGAGGATGACTTGTTAAGAGAAACCTAAATAATTCAAAAAGTGAAAAATATGGGCTCTACTACCATTGCCTACACAGGAATGGGGGGAGTGGGGAAGTGATTGTAACAGTTTAGAACAATGATTCTTAACCTTTTCTTTGACGTTTAAATGTTTTGTTGTCGATGCTGATGTTGTTGCCGTGGCCTATCATGTTTGTGTGGGGAGAAAGAAAAGTAAAGGATGTCTTCAGGAAGGATTGCTTGGCCTAGCCCAGGGTGCAAACAGACCAGGCCTGTGTTTCTTTTCTCTGTCAGTGGAGTAGCAGCATACCCTGGCTCCCTCCCCAAGACTTACTGACAACACTTTCCCTAAAACTCATAACCTTAGTGAATAAAGGGCAAAGTTTATTAATGGTAATTCCAAAAAGGATCATTAACCTGTGGTAGCATGTTCTTAAAAAAATAAAACTGAAGAAAATACCCTCTTGGGGCAGAGCCTATAAAAATAGAATGAAATCTTTACTAGAGTGAGAAACAAGGAAAAAAGTATTGAGGATTCAAGAATATTCAAACAAAATAACAAGTTCTTAAAGAATGTTCAACTAACTTCTTCAAACACCACAGTGTTCACCAACAGAGCTTTCACTCACACACCTTTGGTTCTTCCAACACAAAGGTCTGTTTCCTCATCCAGGATTCCACTTTCTGACTCTTTCAGAAGTGGTTTAGTTACTTCTCTGTCCCCACACTAGGCCACTGAGAAGATAATTCTCTCCCAGAAAACCTCCTTTGGTTTGACTGAAGCTCTGACTTAGAGCTCTCTCTACAAATCCCATTGAAAGAAGCTAGATTCTAAACCACGCTCCCAATATATATGCTTTCTGCTGTCTCACCTACAGCCCCTTCTCCCTCTTGCTAGAGCTGGGTTTTCTCTCAGACAGAGCCAATTTGATTATATCACCCTCTGTTACTAGGGTTGCTCTACTGGCCACAACCCCAGGCTTTGTCACAGACCACCAAGACTTTGCTGAAAAAGATTTCAAATTGGGTGTAATAGGTGATGTGTCCCCCTCAAACAATTACTTATTGGTGGAACCAAGAAAATTTGTGAGGTTTGGAAATGTCTCATATTCTCAATTCAATAGACAATGATGTCACAATTACAATTTTTTTGTCATGGCTTCAATTTTGTCTTCAACTTGATTTTTTTTTTCTCCTTGAAGATTAAAGTTGAGTATATTTAAACGGTGAAGATATCTATAAGATATGCTGATTATATCTGTCATACAATCTCTGAAGTGAAATTGCTGCTCTATGAGAAATAATCTTATCTCCCCTCTTAATTCCGCAAAACAAGACAAAACTTTACTTTGTGATAGCCAACAAACTCCACAGTCTAGTAAAAGCTGATGCTGTTCACTGATTACTTCTTAACTGTGTCATTTGACAATGGTATTGAGGCAATGCCCTTGGTAGCTTTCTTCTGGATCAGTGCAGAAACCATGATTATATTACTAGCAGGTAATATACATTCTTCAGCTATTGTGTGTGATTTTCCAGCTTTTTTTACTATGTACTTTTAATGTACTTTTTCTTATATTTTCATACTTTCCCAAAGCTCCTGCTCCTTACTTTTGGGTAAACAAATCAATGTTCTTTGTAGCATGTTCTTTATGTTTAGTATTGAGATGTCTTTACAGTTTTGACAGCTTCATTGCCTTATTGGACAATACATCATAGCATAAAGCATGTTGTGGTAGTTCCTTACACTCTAGCTCTGTACATATGAAGCCAATCAATAGATATTCCTTGCTATAATGGTGGCACTCTTTAAAGACACTTGGAAGAAGCTTCATTTTGCTTTGAATGGGATGTACCCTCATCAACATCATTAGTACTTTGATGTTTCAGATTCAGCTAGCACTCCACCCTGAACTTGTTATGAAATTCACCATGATAATATCAAAAATTCACTTTACCCAACAATAATCAAGCACTTTTAGTCACAGAAATAAAAGAAGAAAGAGGATCATTTTCAATAATCCAGAGTTATCATTCTGAAGTCCATCTGAACATAGACTCTGATTCTCTCTTTCTGTGAGAATGGTCTTCTTTGTTCACATGCATTTCTTCAAGAATATTCCCAAGCTACAGAATTCTGGGAAGCATTAGATGTTCTGAGAATGAGGTGGGAAAGCATGGACAACACTAAAGTTCAGTGCATCTATGAAGACAACTTCTGGCTGTATGTGTGGTAGCAAGAAATGAAATGTGCTTTCTCTCAGCCACTCAACATCGTTCACTTGCATGTTCTCATTGTCTGCAGAAGTATTAAGTGCTGTGCTTTTTTTTTTTTGGCTATCAATCAGTTATTTTCATAACTTTTGAACAGTTTATGATATTGTAATCTCAAAGAATTATCACTGGCAAATGACTCCTACTCCGTGAGATCAATGTATGACCATCCATCTGTCCATCTTCCTTTTTCCTTTTCCCTGTAAAATCTTACAACATTTCTTCATGGACCCCTTGTGAGGGCATCACAGCCCCCTGGGGTTCATCCAATCACAGGTTAAGAACCATGGGTTTAGAACATTTATATTTTAGTATTCTACCAGCAGAAAGTTTCAACTGTCTCAACAGAACTTGCCAATATGTCACATGTTTGTCTTTCTTCTTCCTTCACCCTACTGGTATACTCAGCTTTTCTGCTTTTCAAACTGTCTCCCAATTCAATCCTGTTGCTGTTTTGCAATATATGCACATCCTCCAACATTTCACAGATGAAACCGGGGACATATGTGATCATGTCATAGAGTGCTCAGGATGTCAAATGTTATTAAGCAGGAAGGACACACATGCAAGTAGAGGCTATAGAAGTTTCCTGTTGTCTGAATTTAATGGGAATGACAAGGTTCTACCTCCTCCTTTCCTGTCATTCAGAAGAAGACACTATTTCAATAACTATGAAATGTGCATAAAGACAAGTGTAACTCCCTTCCAAGCCCATCAATTTGCCAGAATAGGAGTACCAGGCACGAAGGCCATGTTACATACTGAGGCATTTTTACAAATAAATCTGAACTATTCCATACCTACCCAGCAGCACTATCACTGTGATCATCCATCCAATGTTCCCAAGCCATCCGATCCAAAGGGCAATATGGAGACAGCGCCCTTGGAAGGCACCTATAGAAATTGATCCAGCATAAGAAGGTTGTAATAAGAGGCATAATTTGATAGGCATAGGCATATTTGTAGGTGGTTATGAATGGAGACTTGTCATAATCCCATTATATGTAAGATTAACAGGTATGCCTAAAATCTTTAAGCTGAGTTGATCAACACTTTACAGATGTAGAGGGGAGGAGCAACATATAGTTGTTATCTATACCAACATGTACATTGATGCATCATTCTCTACAATGGTAAAGCAACAGATAGTGTCTCCCCATAAGTCAAAGCATGTAGTGTGTTAAGCCAGCTAAGTTATTTTGATAAATGAGGCAGAAAATCCCACCAGTGCTTCGCCTACACTCAGCCAGTAATAACTCAAAAATAACATAATAATTTGCTAAAACTCCCAAGCTAAAAGGAAAAAAAAATCCATTGTCTAGAAAAACAAAAATTAGATATTACTTGGATTCAAGAGCCCATACAAGAGAAAAGGATAAAAAAATTAAAATGATAGATTAGGTAACAGTTTTGCATCATTCAATGAAAGAAAGCAGAAAGTAGTTTCAATCTGTGTTAAGAATAACAACAAAAGAAAAATTTAAGGACTCAAAAGGCCATTGCATTGCAACTGAAGTACAAATACAAAACTCAAAAAATATTATTGACTGGCATTTATGCTGATAATAAACAGGACTTTTTCAATAAATTAAGGGAAATAACTATAGGGTTGAATTATGATGAAATGATATGGATGAGTGACTGGGGTAGAGTAATTGATCCCACTATAGATAGAAATCCATCGTTTAAGAGAAGGAAGAAAAATCAGGGGAAATTGCCAAAAGCATTTAGTGAATTAGTAGAAAGTCTAGCACTAACTGATATATTGAGATATAAATACAGGAAAGTGAAAGATTATATCTTTTATTCAGATAGAGACAAATCTTGCTCAAGGATCAGTATGTTCTGAGCATCCAAAATAATGGTGAATAGGATAGATAATATGGAAACCTTAAATAAAACCAGATCTGACTGTAAACCAATATTATTAACACTTGAATACAAGAAAAAAGAAAATTCACGGAAACTAAAAGATGGATTATTAAAGAATGAGTAACTGTGAATAAAGCGAATAAAGTGAACAAAGTGAAACCAATGGATACAGTCTGATATGCTGGAAAAACAGTGATGAGGGGCTTTTTATTAAACAAGATGTAATCTTTAAGAGAGAAAAAAAAGGAAAAAGAGACAGTTCAATAGATAAAGAAAAAAGACAATGAATTGTAGAAACTACCTGGGAATATTTCAATTAAAAAGCATTATAAAAACATTTACCTATTCAAATGACTACAGAAATGGAAACAAAATTAAAATATATTAAACAATGGAATTTTGAACATGTCAAAAAGCCAGGAAAATGGTTAGCATACAAATTAAAAAAGGAACTTAATCTACTATATCAAAGTCAGTGTTTGTCTGCGCATTTGTCTGCGAGTTTCTCTGTTTGTCTGTATCAGCAAATGATTGGCTATGTGAGATGAGAAGACCTCATATGATTGGCTGGCTGTGATGATTCCGTAGAATCCTGGGGTCCGCAGTTTAGAGAGGGGCCTTTAGAATTCTCAGCCGAGAGCTTTTGGGCCTCAGTCCAGTTGCTATGGAGGTGAGGCCTACCATCAATAAGGATGCCAGAAAACATTTGGGAGGCGTTACCCTGTATGTTGGGGGTCCCAGGAGGGGCACCCAAATTACCAAATAGAAACACAAGTTGGGGGAATTTAGCTTAAGCATCCTCTGGCTAAACGAGAGGCAGGGTAACGTTAGCAAGGATCTTTCACCCTATGTATACAGCGTCAGGTCAGAGAGCGGCTAGATGAGGTATACTAACTAACTTAGAAATGGAAATGTAGAGTTTCAAGGGAGCGGGTAATAGGACACCTGGTCTCGTAGTCCTGGGGAGAAAGATGGGGTTCCGGGAGAGAAAGCTCAATGGGATTCGCTGAGGGGAGTTTCCTTAGACAACCAGCAGTAAGGTGGGATGGAAGTCCAAAGTAGTCCGAGGTGGTCCCAAAAGTGGGGACCTTTTATAGGGTGGATTTTACCTACAGGCTATGCTATGCTCGGTGAGAACAAAGGAAATTTGGAGTTGGACAAAGGAGCTGGAAAAGGTCAGATTTTGCATGATGGGCTTAGCTCTTAATGACAATAGCGTGGCCGGTATGTTGATGGCCCGATGTAAAAGAATGGCTCGGCTCTCGGCCGAATGGCTTTGTGTGTATATGCACCAAGCAAAGCCAGTTTGCAGGGAGGTTTTTCCCTAAAGCAATGGAGGGGCTTAAGTTGCCTGCCTAAATGAGGTTCGGAATATACAACCATTAACGTCCGCGCCTAATACGTGCTTGTCCGGTGGACCTCTGCAAACACGTGGAGTAGCATGGAAGAGAAAGGTCAAGCCAAGGTCAAATTATTTGATATCAAAAGGATATCTAGTGCTCTCACCAGACATATCATAACCGTGATAACAATGTGAGAAAAATTAAAGTGGCATACACAACATAACCCATTTCCACACTACACTGTGTGTAGTGCTATTATTCCACTTTCCACATAGTGTTATTATTCCACTTTCAATGTCCTATAGAATCCTGGGATTTGTAGTTTAAGGAGGGGCATTTAAGAATTCTCACTCAGGGAGGTCTTTGGCCTCGGTAAGCTACAAACCCCAGAATTCCACAGAATGTTGAAAGTGGAATAATAACACTATAACAGTGTAGGGCAGAAATAGCCATAGTTACAAGGTCTTCTTGCCTCACACAGTAGGTTGTATGGGTTCCATATATGAGGAATCTTAAATTCAAAACAAAACAAAAAATGCTTCCAGAAAAACCTAAAGCCATTGCACAAATTCAACAGAAAGAAGAAGAAAAAAAAAGACAGTACATCATCACCAGACAGCACAGATTGGACTGGGGACTATGGGGAAAAGTTACAGGTACTGGAATAGGCCAGTTGCTATGGAAACAATGCCTAGCAGCACGGAGGAGGACAGTGTACTCCCTCAGGAACCCGAACTATGAATGTAAATAACTCTGAATATAGATTACATTGGGAAATATGGAGCAAAGTTGCAGGAAGTGGAGAAGACAGTTTGGTGAGTTCTTAAGAGGAAACTAAAACCCTTGTAACGGCAGGTAAATATGCTAGTACGGTACCTAAAAAAAAAAGACAGACATATAGTCCCAAAAAAATGAAATCAAAGATTTTGAAAAAAAATTCCCTAATTTGTTCCAAGAGTTACAGATACAAGACTGTAAGGATAAGAAGTTACAACAATATTTGAATGGAGAAAAGATTCCTAAAATCACAGAAACACAGAATAAGGAATTAAATCAAAGAGTTTCAATAAAATGACTGAAGCAATTAAGAAATTGAAGACTGACAAAGCACCTCAACCTGATAGCTTCACTACTTTATATTATAAAACTTTCAAGGATAAATTAGCATTGCCATTACTCATTCTGATTAATCAAATAAGAACATCAAATAAACCAGAAACATGGGCATGGCTTATACCACACTCATCCCAAAAGAAAGAAAAGATTCACTAGAAGTCAAGAATTAAACATCATTATTAAATCTTGAATATAAGATCACTGCAATGATACCAGAAAGACTAAAAAAAAAAAAATTCTAAGAGACTAGATTTATGAAGATTAGTCAGGATTTCTACTAAGAAGACACTTAAGGGTTAATATTAAAACAATTTTGAATGTTGTTTAATACTGTGAAAAGCACATAAACAAAAAAAATTCAATTATATTTTTGGATGATGAAAATATATTCAATAATGTTAACTAGTCTTTTATATCAGAAGTTTTGAATAGGATGGATTTAGGTGAGAATTATATAACCTGGATTACAGTTACAGTATATATGCAAATCAGTTTGAAGATATTATAATTAATAGATTAAAAATCAGAATGCATAGAGCACCAAAAAGGGGCACAACAAGGCTGTCCCCTATCACCACTTTTGTTTGTATTTGTATTAGTATTGTTTGTATTAGGAGTTATTAAAAGGAAAATAAGAAATGAACCACAAATATAAGGAGTCAAAATTAAAGGTCAGAATACAAACTAAGAGTTTTTGCTGATGATTTAGCAAGATTGTTAGAAGATCCAAAGCAAAGCATGAAAAAAGATAATGGAAATTCTGTAAGATTATGGGGAGTTAGCAGAATTTAAAATAAATAATGACAAAACAGTCATGTTCATGTAAAATTTTCATTAAAAAAAACGGAATTGACCAAGAAACAAAATTTAAAGTAGAAAAGAAAGCAAATTATCTTGCAATAACAATCACAAAGAAAAAATCAGATTTATTTAACAATAACTGGAAGTGAATGTCGAACTGAATTTTCAAAAACGATTGAAATTAAACGTTTCATTAATGGGAAGAATAGCCACTATTAAAATGAATGTTTTACCTAAATTGATATTCCTTTTTCAGAATTTACCAGTCGTAAGAAATAATGAACCTTTTAAATAATGCTATAAAGATTTAAAGAAGTGTGTTTGGCAAGGGAAAGAAACCCCAGAATGAAATGGAGTTCAGTACAAGATTCTAGAAAAAGAGGAGGATTCGGTTTGCCAAATGTAAAACTTTATCATCATGCTTGTGCTATCTAGTGGAAATTAAACTGGATTAAATTACAAAACAAAAGATTACTACATTTTGAAGGATATAATTAACATATGGATGGCATGAGTATATTTGGTATAACAAATCAAACATGGATAAGGATTTTAATGGACAAATTCTAAGAAAACTCTTACTAAGAATTTCCATAAATATGAAAAATTACATACAGAGTGATGGCTGACCTATATGGACATATTGAAAAAGCAGGGAAATGGAGATAGATGAAGACGATAGAAGAATTACAAATTGAGGGTATTATATGTCATTGGCTCTTTCACAGACAACTGAAAGATTTACAATAGATATACGGTACAAATGGAAGGAACAGAAGAATCAGTATATGACTTTGACGCCAAAATCTTGGGAGAAAAGATCATATAATAACAAATTTGTATAAAATATTGATAAAATTAGAATTAGAATGAGATGAGCTCAGAGATAGGATCATATAATTTGCATGGAAGATTGAGAGAAAACTTGGAGTACAAATTTGGAATTTACTAGATGTTCTTCTTTAAAAGAAAACTATTATAAAATGTTCTATAAGTGACATCTCACCCCATATAAATAGACAAATATGTATGAAAATGCCAAAGATGAGTGTTGGAAGAGGGGAATATTTCTACCTGTGATAGAAATGCGATAAAGCAATGAGATTCTTGAGAGACATTCGCACTTTAATAACAAAGACACTGGGGATAGAATTTCCAATGACTCCAGAACTGTACTTGTTAAATATATTTGAAGAACTACATACGGAGGGGGAAAAGTGGGGAAAAGTATTGTTATATACAGTGACCACTGCCAGATCAGTCCATGCCAAAAATGGAAGGACAAGGAAACTCTCCCAGAAGAAGAATGGGTGTTAAAATTATTTGATATGTACCAAATGCATAAACTATGTTCTTTAATATTCAAAATTAAAGAAGAGTACAAGATATTGGGAAAGTGTAATGCAAATATGGGAGAAGAAATGAGGGCTGTTGTAGGAGATTAAATTTGTGAATACAGGTTTGTTGCTAAAAGCTGCAATTTTAAATACTGTAAATACAAATATAAGTGATATATGAAATACAAATATATGTTGAGATTCAATAATTTTAATGATATTAATGATAATAGATCAGAATGGAATAACAGCAAGTATGAAGACATGAAAATAAATATACTATGCATTATGTGTTTGATAATAACTAATATTCTGTTTCTAATGTTTTGAATAAAAAGGAAGGAAATTCCCAACAACAACAAAAATAATTTGTTGTCTTTTCATGATATCCCAAAGTGGCTGCATGAAGTAGCCGCTCAAGTCTGCTTAATGGTACACAGCCATTTCTGAAAAATAAAGTGTTGTGTGCTTATATTTAATGGGAGTAACGATTTTGCAAGAAGCAAAACAAATCCCAGAAAAATACTGTGGTTTACACATCTGCAGTATTTTGCAACTGAGCTAAAGTTATCACATTTTGTAGACTATCACATCATATCTCAATGGAACTCCTGCAATCAACATTCAGACTTGAGTAATAAAGGACCAGAAAGTCCTAGGTTTCATTCCTGTTCTCTGATTTTATTGTGGAGATCCACAAATGTTTTCTTGATCCCAGACTTCTTTCTTGCAGCTTGTGGTATGATCAGAGACTTTTTATTTCAGCTCCTCAGGTCAGTTGATTTTAACCCACTATGAATCAGAAAGAACTGGAATCAAATGTGGGACTTTTCAATCAGTGTGGATATGCACTGAGTTTACCTTATTAATGCAATCATCTTTGTGCTGTATCTTTGTGCTATACTACTTCTTTGGAGAGAAAACTGATGCCCATTATTATGATCAAATGCCTAGTTGGTATAAGATGATGATAGAAAATTAAAGCCAGCTAATATAATGATCACTTTTAAATCCTTAAAATTTTAGATTGAATAAATGGGAAGATACTTTAGGGTTTACTTTGCACATGTCATCTGAGTTCATTAATAAGCGTCGAAAATACTGCAAACGATTTCTGTCATTCGTGAAGAATCTGTTTTTGAGCAGCTGTCCTACATGGTACATTGAAACCAGGGCAACATTCAAAAGCAGTTTGTAAAATGGTATGGACAGGGTCTATTGAACAAGAGCAAAGAATTAAACATACTAAGGCAGTTGTGGCTGAGGTTTTGTTCATTCCTAAAGTGGCTCTTTCAGCTACTCTTCAACCCCTCCTTCTCTTAATCTATACAGTGGACCCTCAATATCCACTGGGATTTGGTTCCAGGATCTCCCATGGATACCAAAATCCATGGGTGCTCAATTCCCATTTTATATAATGGTGTAGTAAAATTGTGTCCCTTATATAAAATAGTGAATGACTCCAAAGTTTGCTTTTTGGAATTTTTTTTAAATATTTTTGAGCTGTGGTTGGTTGAATCCATAGATGGAGAATCCATGGATATGGAGGGTCAACTGTACTCATAACTTCCAGTTGTTTCTGTTTTTGGCAGTATGTGCATCCTCTGAATGATCCCAGTGGGAAAGAAAAATTGCCCCCTTGTTCCATTGCAGTTGATTACAGGGTTTTTCTCTCTCTCTCTCTCTCTGCCTTCCTAACATATTCTGAAATATCTGCCAACTGTACATCAGTAGTATTTGTTGTGTGCTTTCAAGTCATTTCCAAATTATGGTGACTCTCAGGTCATGAAGTTTTCCTGGCAAGATTTGTTCAGAGGGAGTTTGCCTTTGCCTTTACCTTCCTCTGAGCCTGAGAGAGTGTGACCTGCACAGGGTAAGTCAGTGGGGTTCCATGGCTGAGCAGGGATTTGAACCTTGGTCTCCAAATATGTAGTCCAATGCTGAGACCACTACATCATGCTGGCTCTTTAATGAGTATCCCCACACTTGTTTTCTCCAACTATCACAACAACTCTTCTTCACACTTTAGCCATGATAAAGTATTTTTAGAAGAAGATGAAAGACAATTCAGCTCACTGGACCCCAATAAAAATTATAGGAGGGAGTCTGCATGTTTACATACCAGCATGCTCTTGTCAAAAGAATACAAAATGGCTGAATATCCTTTTTGCTCTAAAGCCATTTCCTTGAAGCCATTTATACACATACCACTTCTTATTTCAAATAATGCAGCTAAAACTTCCATCATATTTTTGGAGAAAAATAAAACTTACTAAAGCATTGAGACAGATGCAGTACCCTTGCAGAGATGGCTTCAGAAAGGAGGTTGAGGTCACAACTGAGATGAACTCAGTTGCCGTACTGTCAGTAGCTAAGATGAAATGATAAATCAAGGTGACGAACACCTTTGATAACCCTCTCCATTTGTTCAGTTTTTGAGTACCTTTTTAAAAAGTTATTTGGCCCACTTCATGGATTTGGTGAATGATTTGTTTGCCTGATTTATCCCTAATCATAAGTTGATGGCCTTGCATGCAGGCTGTCTAAACCTGTATATGTTAATGCCCTATATAAGCAAACAAAAACACAGATCTTGTTCCACAGATTTTGACGTGTTAAAAATAACATGTTCTTAATATCATCAGACAATTGTCAGCCAAGGTGAAGCAGCCTTTAATTGTGTTATAGTTTTTGAAACTTTAACCCTATCCAGTTTCCTTAAAAGTTTTCACTTCCCTTGCCTTTGCCTTTATAAAGTGAAACACAGTCTCAAAGAAAGTTAAATAATGGCCAATGCCATTTTCAAGTAATAAGAAGGCAGCAAGTACTGGCAGCCTTGCCCTATCCACAGTTTCTCCAATACAGAGCCCACACTCATATTGTAAAATGTCCAGGGAATTACTTACTTACTTACATTATTTATTTACCATCCTACCTGTCTCCTGGCATGGTCCCATGGGAACAATTTTGAAAATATAGAAATGCAGCACAGGTCATACAAATAAAGATTAACACCATGGGTTATGTGCCAGGCTGTTGTATATTGCAGGAATCTCTGGGACTTTGTGTACAGGATGACACTTTACACCACTCCCTCTGGGATCCATGTTCATGAAGGTGTGGTCCAGGGTTTTGGGGAGCCCCAGCTAATGGATGATGGTAGAAATCCTCGATGTAAAAGTATCCCCATGTGTAGTGTACAACTTTTCCCCATATAAGAGAATGGTAGCCATTCACTTAGGAGGGAAAGTAACAGAGTTCATTTTATCAAAACACTGCAGAGAGAGGAACTGAGACCTAATTTCTTCTCTTGGTGAACCCATCTATCAAATCAAGTTTCCTCCTCTCTGGACAACTTTTTCTTCCTTGGTCACTTCAAGTATGACCAAATAACATGCTTGAAAGGAGAATAGATAGATACCTCTCAAAACTGCAGAAACAATGATCAGAAACATGATTTCTGAGAAATCAGAAACCTGATTTCAAAGAGCTAAGGACAGACTAGAAACAGCAATGCAAAAACAGTTGCTTGAAGCTGTGATAGAAAAGATCCCCATATTCCTTCCTACCAAAATTGTCTTCAACTGGATGCACAACAGACCTCTCTATACAATGATATTTGGGGGCAGAAACTCCACAAAATACAAAACCTTCTAAGAGAAATAAAAGTGAATGATATACCACCACTTAAGTACAGTAACTTGCCAGTGGAATAAACCTTCTCCAGGTTCTAACATGTACCAAAATATGACTTTCAGCATTTGAACAAGTTGACCAGTCTTGATTCATAGAGTGGTACATGGGCCTCAGAGAATACTGCTTGACCATTATTTCAAAACTGTGTATAAACAAAGCATTTGGTTTTCCTTTACTCCAAAATATATATGCAGAACCTACATTTCAGACATTTCTGGGGGGAAAAACATACCTTGGTTCCTCTTGGCTTGTGCAGATGTTCCACCAGATGGCTGGGGGTCTAATGACATGTAACCCTCTTCATCTTCCATTGTTCCAAATAGTTGTTTTTCAAGGGATTTAAAGAAGATTGCAGTTGATTAGGGACTTGGTTTTATTATCTTCAGCTGTACATGGCACTTCACAGGTACAAGACCAACCCAAAATAATTCACTCTACTTCTCTGGCCTCAGGTTTACAATTTAATGAAGAGGTGACACCAAATGAAAAGGGGATGACAGTGTGGGAGGGGATAAAGTCAAACAGAAACTGTCTTTTCTTCTCTCCCTCTGTGGACAGGGCAGTAACAGTTGGGATGGAGGGTAGGGGCTTTCATCTGCTTCTCATCAGTGCCTGCTTCTTCTCTCCATAACTTGCAACACCTGCTGAAATATCTTCTTCTACACAATCACTAAAGGTACAAGAACTATCTCTAGTTTCCGATCTGACAATACTAAGTGTAAAGCACCCTTGAAAGTTCATCCTAGCTAATCCTTTATGTCAGTACACTGGTGTCCTTTCCTTTCAGAAAAGCTTCTCTCTCATTTTCTTTCTTTCTTTTTCTTTCCCTTTCCTTTTTTAGCTTAAGTAACAGGGCCATAATGCTCACATTTGTACACAGCACGTACTTAACAGCAAAATGGCAGTTGAGGTCCACAGTGCAAAAAGCGTGGTGGCTAGCGTGGTGAAGAAAACTGGCTGTTTTAATTGTGTCTCTTTGTGTGTGCTATAAAATAAAGTTTTTGAAGAAAATTTTTCTGTTGTGCATCATCTTGGGACCCTGGTGGATTGACAGAGTATAAACAAATATTTAACTATTAAATAATAGTTAAATATTTAACTAATTAGATGGACAGATAGTGCATGAAAAGAGTTCAACAACTCTCTCCCACTGCTATACAGAGACCTAATCAAACGAGGTAATAGATAAGCCATCACGACTAGTAGGAGCAGGAACAACAACTGGAAAGCACATGTCTACATCAGTAAGGAGGAGGAGACTAAGCTCCATGTGGTGATAGATGGAATAAATTTTATTTGTTAAAAAAGCCCAACACATTTCAGCCTGTATATATATTTTTGGCCTTCCGGGGCTATATTAAAAGCAAATACATTATTGTCAATATTAAATAAAAAGGCAACACACATATATAAAATCCAACAAGTTCAAATAGCAGAAGATTATTGTTACCCTGATTTCTGGGGGTCCCGTGAGGGACACCCAAGTGCACTCCAAATTATACAAGTTGGGGAAATTAGTCAAAGAGCACAAGCTAGCAATACGAGAGGCAGGACAACGAAGCGAGATCTTTTACCCAACATCTACGGGGTCAGGCCGAGTCAAGGAGCAAGCAGAAGTGAAATAATAATTGTGGTTTTATTAAAATACAGTCAATCCAGTGTCTGCAGCACACTCACACAGATAACTGTAGAAATAAAGGTTGGAGTGGGATAGAGGGATTTTTAGAGGGTTTTTTGGTATGGGTAATACTACACCTGTCCTGAAGCCCGGGTAGTCTGGAGCAGAAGTTCGTAGAGATGAAGTTTCTCAGTACGTGGGACTGAGGAGAAGGCTCACCAAGCAAAGCAGCAGCAAGGCAGGATGGAAGTCGGGAGCGATCTGAGGAAGCTCTCAAAGTCTGGGGTTTTTATAGGGAAAAATGTGGCTACAGGCTAGTCCGTACTTGGGGAAAACAATGAGTTTCAGGCTGGAGACAAAGCCTCCAAAAGGTCAGAATTTAGCATGACTGAGTTAAGTCTGAATTGTCAATAGAGTAGCCAGTATGCAAATGCGGAGTGCCTGACATTTGCGTATTTGGCTCGCCAAGCTGCCTGCTCAGGGCAGAGAGTCCTTTGTAAGTAGCGTGCATACATAATGCGGTACTTGCCTTGGGGTCTCCTGAAGCATCGGGATGGCTATTTTTGGTCTGCCTGTATTTGTGTGGAATAATACAGTGATTAGTGGCCGTGCCTGTCTGCGAGCTTGTCCGGGGCCCCCGCAAGCATGTGGAGAACAGAGGGGTATAGTAGGCTAAATTATTGATATCAAAAGATATCTAATATCCCACAAGTCCGGGCTAGAAACTGTCAGCGCCAAGGCATGGCAGGCAGCCAAGAGCCGGCTAATAGGTCTTTTCACAGATGAGGCAGACAGGCAATAAATCAAAGGGCTTTACTTCAGCAGTAAGTAGGTAAGGCAGCACTAAATTAAAGAGACTTTTACAGCAAAGATATCCCTGGCTGTTACTGCACAGCCAGGCAAAACAGCAAACAGAGTCCACGTACCACGGAGCTTGTTCCTCAGTCGGTCAGGCAGCATTCCAGGAAGCAAGGCAAGGGCCCCACAGGCCCACCCAAAATGGACAGTTGTGAGCCAACAAAGACCCAAGGCTGAGTGAGTGCTTTTATTAAGCAGGCCCTCACCCAGGTGCTACCTCAGCTGGAGCTTGATTGCTTGGAGTTTCCTATTTAAACGCTCTGACCTTCTAAGAGCACTCTTTTGCTCCCGAAGCTGCTGGTAAGTAGGCACCTGCTCTTGAATCTCTGGGTCTAAGGCAGCCCCTGGCTCCATTGCTGGGGCTACTGGGACCAAGGGCTCTGTGTCCAGGGCAGCCTCCGGGGTGGGCTGTGCAGCAGGCTCCATGGCAGCCTCTGGGGTGGGCTCTGCTGGTGCAGCAGTCTCCATGGCTTTGAAGTCCTCTGGTTCAGACTCAGAGCTTGAGTCCTGGAGTGCCAGGGTCCTGACAGAAACTGCAGTAACATTATGTTCATAATTATATACCAAAGAATGAAAATCCCCCTCCAAAAAAAATATTGAAGTCATTGAGAAATCAGCTAGAATAGGTTTAGATTTGATTGAATACTTTGAAAGTCATAATGAAAAACAAGGAGCCTTATTTTTGTTTTATTTTATTTTATTTATTTGGGATGCAGAAAAGGTGTTACAATAATCAGAACTGGCAGTTTCTTTTTAAGGTCCTCAAAAAAGATGAACTTTGGAATTAATGTGTTGACTTGGATTAAAGCCATTTATTCAAATCAACTAGCAAAAAAATAGTTAATGGAGATTTGACCAAATCTTCTTCTATCCAGAAAGGGACAAGACAAGGATGTCCTTTATCTCCTTTTTTTGCTTATTCTAGCAGTGGAAGTTTTGAATTAAGCTATCAGATAAACTACTGATATAAGAGGAGTTAGAATTAGAAAACAAGAATTTAAGTTAAGAACCTCTGCAGATAATGTGGTGATTATGATGCAGAACCCATTGGAGTCAATATCTAAACTGCAAGAAGAATTGAAAGAATTTAGAAAATTAGCTAGTTTCACAATAAACAAGGAAAAGACTAAAATTTTGATGGAGAATATGAATAGTGGAGATAAGAGTGAATTGCAATTAAAAACTGGTTTTAAAATTGAAAAGAAAGTCAAATATTTAGATGTTTATTTAACTAGACATACTAATCAATTATATGAAAACAATTGTGTAAAGACTTGAAAAAAAGTTAAGAATGACATGGAAAACTGACAGAAACTGATTTTGACTTTACTGGGAAGAACTTCAGCAATAAGAATGAAAGTTTTTCCTAAACTGTTATTTCTTTTTCAGATGATTCCTATATTGACCAAACAAACACCATTTATTTATTTATTTTAAATATAATTTTATTGAAATTCCAACATATAAAACATATATTGTATGACTGTAAAATTCATTGAAATATTTCTGGTAATCTTCCTCTCCTCCCTAGATTTCAAATTCTTCTATATAATCATCATGTTGAAATTAAATGGACCACACTAATATATGATAATATTACACGATATCTCCTGCAATAAATCCATACTAAATATTGTATTATATTTTATCATACTATTCATTCTGATTGCATCCTCTTGATAAACAATATATTTATACTAAGCATTATCATCTGATAGTACCCAGCAATTATCCAACACTATTTCCCATTCTTTTTTAATCTCTTCATCAGATTTGCCCTTTAGTCTCTGAGAGACTATATCTGCACTCTTGTTTTCAATAAAAGTTACCCACCATTGGTCAATTGTAGGTATTTGCTGAGTTTTCCATAATCTTGCAAATTCTATTCAAGCTGTCGTGACCATATACAATATTATCCACCAATATTTCTTTAACACAGTAGCATCCAACATATGTATCATATTTAACAAATACATTTCTGGTGTCTTATCAAATTGCGTCTTCAATATTGTACAGATCTTATTATGTATTTCCCCCCAATATTTCTTTGCTTTGTTACATGACCACCACATATGAAACATCGTACCAACCTCCTTTTGACATTTCCAGCATTGCCCTGTTCCTGTTTTGTAAAATTTAATCAATTTTTCTGATGTCATGTACCATCTATGAAAAATTTTATGGTAGTTTTCTTTTAAATTCTGGGCAACTGTAAATTTCTGTGTTCTTTTCCAACTCTGCTCCAAAACTCTAACTGAATTGAATGACCTATACTTTGAGCCCATAAGATCAGAAACACTATTTATTCAATGTCAAAAAGACTTATCAAAATTTGTTTGGGGAGGTAAAAATCTGAGAATAAGATTTAAAAGAACAAGGAAGGCTTAGATTACCAAATTTAAAAATGTATTTTGCAGCAGCATCTATGATGTGGATTTAAAAAATGGATAATGTTAGAAGATAAACTTTTGAATTTGGAAGGATATGACTTAAGATTTGGTTGGCATGTACACTTATGGTATGATAAAGTTAAGGTCAAAATGGCCTTTAATAATCATTGTTTTATTTATGTGTGCCTTACTGAAACTTTGGAATAAATATAAGCTGAGAATATGTTCAAACACACCTCTTTGGATATCCCCACATGAAGCTTTCCACAGAACAGAAATGAGATTGGACCAACACTGGATAACAAATTGTGACTGGATAACAAACATGGCCCGCAATTATATATTGAAACCTCTACAGCAATTACAAGATGAAGGTTTTAATATCCAATGGCTTATTCACTGACAACTTTAGCTAAGATTCAAGGAAGACAAGACACACAAAGCGTTTGAAAGGAATAAATCTGATTCTGAATTATTGTTATGTACTAATGACAAACATTTGATTGCAAAGTTATATCATTTTTTGTTAAAAACAGAGATGGAAGAGGAATAGCTTATATAATATATAATTAACTGAACAAAATTTTTTGTATATAATATTCTTATGGATCAATGGGAAAAACCATGGACAAAAGAAATTATTGATGTTTCATTGGCATCTTACCCTAGAAAGACTTGCAAAAATGTATAAGAATATGAGAAATGTTTGTTGGAAATGTCAAGACCAAGTTGGATCTTTGTATCATATGTACTAGACATGTGAGAAGGTCAAGGAATTTTGGAACAAAATCCAAAACATGATGAAAAAGAATTGAAGTTTCCAATTACTAAGAAGCCAGGGTTATTTTTGTTAGGTTTCAGGGAAGCATTAGAAAATAGTACAATATATGTTACTTGTGGCAAGATTAGTTTATGTAAAGTACTGGAAAAAGTTGGAAATCCCTTCAACATCTGAATCATTTAACAGATTGATGGAAATGGTTGAAACTGATAAATTAACAACTAGGTTAAAGGGTCAAGCAGAAGATAAATTTTTATTTGAATGAAAATATTTAATTGATTACTTAAGAAAAATTGAGAATGAATTGATACTAGGTTTTTAATATTTATGGATGTAATGGTTTTTTTGTTTACTGTAGCATGAGAAAGATATTATGGAGACATTAGTATATTTTAAATTATTGCATTTTTAGAATAGTTAATAGCTAACAATGAATATAATTTTAAATTTACTAATCATTTTTTAAAAATAGATTGTTTTACTAAAGACTTATTGAGAACTTTGTAACACTGTTGGCCTAGGATAATTTGCCATGTTGCATCATAACGTCTGGTTAAGAAGTATATAAATATAATTAGGAGTTGATTTAGAGGATAAGTGTTATTATTACCTATAATAATATTTTAATGGCAGATTACTTTATTGTATTTACTAGAGATTTAACAAAAATAGGTATTAGGTTTTGTAATAATGCTTATGTTTGTCATATGAGATAGTTTTACTGTTTATGATAGAGTTTTTAATATGAGCAATAATATATAGCTTAGATAGCAGTCATAATTTTAAAGGAATGTTAAATACAATTATTACAGAAGGAAGTTTTTACAATAAGAGCTGGAAGCTTTTTTAAAAAATTATGTTTTTGCTAATCTTTATTATTTTAGTTTAGTGTAGTTTAATACTGAATGGTTGCGTTATATTTTAATTTTTTAGTTGTATGTAAAATTTTGGTGTTGGAAATAGATATTTAAATTGGATAAGATCAATTTATAGAAATCAATCCACCCACTTATTGATTAATGGGGAAAGGACAGAAAGGTTGTCAATTTACAAAGGGACAAGACAGGGATGTTCCCTTTCCCTTCTTCTTTTTATTTTATGTCTTGAAATTTTAATAGGAAAATCAGGAATGATGATCTAATTAAAGGCATGAAAATTAAATCTCAAATTTATTAACTGAAGGCTTACGCTGATGATCTAGTGTTGATCTTGGAGGATCACATTTGTAGAATCAAAAAATTACTACAATTGCTACTTGACTTTAGAATAGTATCAAGACTCAAAATAAAGATAAAACAAATATGATTGTAAAGAACTTAACAGGAAAGAAAAACAAGAACTGATTACTAGGTCAAATTTCTCTATAACAAGGAAAATAAGGTATTTAGGTATCACTCTAACTAGAAATAATTCTGAATTATTTGATAACAATTATAAAGAGGTTTGGCAGGAGGTAAAATTTGATTTGAAGAAATGGGACAAATTAGGATTATCATTATTGGGGAGGATAACAGTAGTTAAAATGTCTATCCTGCCAAAAAAAAAAAATTCAGAATTTACTGATAATTTTAAATGATATACCATTTAGAGAATGGCTCAAAGATATATTTAAATTTGTATGGAAAGGTTAAAAACCCAGGATAAAAGGAAAAGTTATGAAGGACAATATATAAAGGAGAGGCTTAAACTTACCAAATTTAAAATTATATTATCATGCTAATTGTTTAGATTTGATATCTGTATGGATGACATTGTGGAACACAACATTACTACAATTGGAGGGATTTAATAATTATTTTAGATGACACATATACCTTTGGTACAATAAGACAAAGGTAAATAGGGACTTCCTCACACATTATAGAAGAAAGTCATTATTGAGGGTGTAGTTAAGATATAAAAGAAGGATTTATTTTAAATTTCCCCCCTGGATCTTGGTACATGAAGCATTTTACAAGAGGGAAATACCTATAACAAATAAATGGATAATGTATAAAGACATAGTAAATTTAGGCAATGGAGAATTACAATTAAAATTTAGAGATGAATTATGAGAATAGGGTTTAAATTCCTATTGGTCACTTCATTAGCAATTAGTGGAAAGATTTAAAAAAAGATCTAAGAACAGAAGGTATATAAATAGAAGAGAATTAGTTTGATAGCTTCCTGAAACCAGATGTAGAACACAGGACTGGGAAAATTTATAAGTTTTTGTTAAAATTAGAAATGGAACAGGTATTGGTAAAAGATAATATGATAAAATGGGCGCAAGACATTGGACAGCCCATATTGTTAAGATCATTGAGAAAAGACTTGGAAGTAAACACCAGATTTACTAAAAGCAGTTAATATGAGGGAAAACTTCTATAAAATGTTATATCACTGGTACATCACACCAAACCAACTGACAAGGATAGCAAAAAATGTTTAAGGTACATGCTGAAGATGTTTTCAAAAGGGGACTTTTTTCATATATGGTGGAAGTGTAAATGTGTAAGAAGTACTGGAAAGAAATTCACAGAAAGATCTGTGAAACTTTTAAACAAAACTTCCCGATGATATTTCTTTTGAATATAAGTGATTCTTTTCAATTAAATAAAACTCAGAAAAGGATATTTTTGTACATGATTACAGCAGCGAGATTGGTATTTGCCCAGAGTTGGAAGCAATCAGTGTTACCAACAATAGAATAATGGTTGATAAAATTATTCAATATTGTAGAAACAGAGAAATTATTGAATGCAGTAAGGGAGGCAGTCTAATAAGCTTTTTAGAGAAAAATGGAGTATACTCTTTCTGCTTTGGGAGGAGTATTGGGACAAAATGGCAACTATAGGAATAAAAGAATTGTCTTAAAGAAATTGTCTTAAAGATAATGATTTATGGGTAAAATAAAATAATAGATTAATAAACATATTAAGATAGGACATTGTATTATGTAATGGTTATTGATTAATTATTTAAGCCACCATGGTTAATTCAATTTATTAAGCTATGCTCTAGGGAAATATTATTTAACATACAGAAAAGCTACCCAGTAGGCATGTAAAGATCGGAGAAAACTTGTATATACTTTGAGTGTAAACATATTTTTAAAATTATATATATGTATATTTATATAAATATATATTAAAACAATATAGAGCAGTTCTGGAAAGATAAATAAACATCAACTAATTATGTTCTAGAAGTATATTATTTTTCCTTTTTTGTTTTTTTCTTTTCTCAATCTTTTACCTAGTTTTCTTAATTCTTCTATTTTTATTATTATTTAATTTTCTTCTTCTTGTCTTAGTTAACCTTAGAAATTAGGGGGGAAAGTTGTGTGGAATAGTACTAGTAATATAAAACCTTGTTGGTAAAAAGAAACATGACAATTTGTGGATTTAGGAATTAAAAAAATATTGTAGTATGCTTGTAATTTATATTACATAATATTAATTCAGATAAAAGTTAGTTTATACTAATGAATGACTTACTGTTAGTGCTTTTGTGGGTCGGGATGCGGAGTCTGCCCATCTGCCTCCTCCAGTCAGCAAGGTCCAGCAGGTGCATTTCTGCAAATGCCTGAATTTCCCCTTTTGTTCCCAGTTGGCCAATGAATTCAAAGCACCTGCTTTGAATTCATTGGCTGACTGAGCAGGCCTGGGTGAAGGCTTGAAGGCTTCTCTCAGGTCCACTCCTCTAGTATTTACATAGGTTCAGCCTCGGCTGTGTTTCAGTCTTTTCTTGGTGACATTTGGGAGAGGACCTCTGGAGCGGTGGAGGAGACAATGGCTGCAGTGGTGGCGGCAGTGGTGAGGAGACCAGCAGATCTAGAAGCACCAGGACCAAGGACAGCAGCAGTGGGTCAAGACCTTAGCAGCAATGGCAGGTTTGGCAGTGGGCAGAAGAGAGGATGTTTGGTTCAAGCCACCCAGAGCTGATCACTAAAAAGCACTTATCACTAAAAAGGCTTTATCAGGGCTTTTGGCTGAAATTACTAGTGTGAGTGTGCTTTGTGCCTGAGCGCTTGTTAGCCTGGACAGGCCTAGTTTAGCTTCAGCTAGCTGTTAGCCTCGGGCCTAGTTTAGCTTCAGCTGGCTGCTGCAGCTCTCCCTGCCAGTCACCCACCTGGCCTTCAGCACCTCATATTCCATCCAGCTTCTCCATCACCCCCTTCATGCACACACAGTTCACTGTGGGGTTCCAGCTGCGAGCAGTAGAGGGATCACAGCCAGGTTTCTTATCTCGCTTCTCTCAGTGTCTTGTTGCAGAGAGCCATGCCTCCAAAGAAAACAAGGGCGGCGGCAGCAGCAGAATCCTTGCCCAGAACAAGGAGCTAAGCAGGGCAGCCACGCAGGACCTGGACAGAGTTGGTACCAACTGGCAATCACAGCAAGAAAAAGGAGGGAGAAAAAGACCCAGCCACTCAAGCAGCAGCCATATCTAGCAAATCTGTCCTGGAAGGCATTGCACAGTCCTTGGAGAAGCCAGCTGAGAAGGTCAAGCCCCTGGAACCTAGGTCTGCGGTAGGGTCTCCAGAGGAGGTCCCAGCCACTCCACAGCAGCAGAGAGTGACTCAAGGCACAGGAAGAAGTCCCCATCATTGTCCAGTACCAGCAGTTCATCAGAATCTGAGGATGATGCAGCAAGCTTTAGCAGGAGGTGCAAGAGGAAGAAAGACAAGAGCAAGAGGCGTAGGAGGCAGATCAAGGAGGAATCAGATAGCATGGGATCTTCAGGTGAGTCCTCCACTGATATGAAGAAAGATCAAAGTATTGGAGTGCCATTGCACATGTACCGAGACTCCTGGGATGGGCAATGAGGAGGTGGAGCAGGGAAGGGAACGACACCACTGCGCCTAGTGGCACATGGGCCAGCCAGGGTCAGCTTGGGGGGTCAGCTGCCCAGGCCACCTTCATCAGCCATGAGGATCCCCCCAGCATCCATTTAGACAAGAAGACTAGGGAGCCCATTCTCAATGGTTATTTAGTTGACATCTTCTAACTGCTCAAGCCTGAGGATAACAAAGGGCGTATCCCAAAGTCAGCAAGAAAGTTCAAAAAGGAGGATAAGGCAGCCTCCGTTGAGCACTTCTTTCATAATTGGTTAGCAGCATATACTGTTTTCATGGGTGTTGTACAGGCAGCCTATCTGGAAAGGCACAGCTCACTCAGTTAACAGCTATAGTCAACAGCTTGCAACTGCAGCTCAATCAGCTTTCTACAGCCCCTGTAAAGGTGCCTATGGCTGTTCCAGGAAAGTTTTCTGGGGAACCGGCTCAATTGGAAACCTTTATTGCCAAATGTGACTGTATATACAGGTTGAAGCAAAGGACTTTCCTAATGAAACTACTCAGGTGGCTTTCATGATGAGTTTGCTGTCTGGTATGGCTGCTAAATAGGCTACTCCACTGCTGTGAGAGAGCAGCCCTGTCCTGGACAGTCTGGAGGCAGTCTTGTGGGAACTTAGAACGGTATGAGGAGACCCAATACAAACTAAGACTGCCAGTTGGCAAATCTGCCAGTTGAAGAAGGAGAAGGGGAGTATGTGAGCTTACACCACAGCCTTCCAGCTTCTGGCCCAGGACCTGGATTACAATGACTTTGCCCTTCAGGACCAGTACACAGAAGGCCTGACTCCTGAAATACTAGATAAGCTGGCTCGTAGCCCTCCTCCTGCTACTCTCCAGCTGCTCATTGAGCAAGACCTCCACATAGATGGCCGTTTGGAGGCCCGTCATCAGGCCCGCAGAGGCACAACTTCCCAGGACTCCGGACCTGTTGCTTACACTCCAGCCACCACCAGTGCACCTCCTGCCTAGGTTTCAGCTACCTCAGGTGTTCCTGGCAGTGGTTCTGCCCTCCCTGAGGAACCAGTGCTATTTGAGGGAACACAGGCTTGCCTCGCTGCCACAGAAAAAGAGCCCCAGAGGCAGGCTGAACTATGCTTGTATTGTTGGCTGGAGGGCCACTTGGCCAGAGGCTGCCCTGCCAAGAGGCAAGGCTCTTCCCAGCTGTGAAACGGGTTTCTCCCAGGTTTCGAAGGACTCTGCAGCCTGAGAGAACCAGGTATAAGGATACCACTGCCCCCCTACAGGGCCCAAGTGAGACCCCCTGCTGGTTGCTGCAACAATCCAGACAGGTGATGCCCAGCCAATGCCTGTGGGAGCCATGATTGACTCAGGGGCCTCAAACAACTTCATGGGCCTAGACTTTGCCACTCAGCATCACATACCCATGTTCCCAGTGTCTGAGCCACAACTTGTTGAAACCATTGATGGGTGGCTCCTGGACCTGTGACACACCAGACTCCTGAGCTAACTCTGGAGATCCAAGGCCATGTTGAGCAGACACAGTTTTTCCTGGCAGCAGTCCCCCATTTCCTTGTAGTCTTGGAGATGTCATGGTTGTCTAGACATAACCCCCACATCTTATGGTCCCTGTCAGAGTCCAACTCCCTGCCTGTGCCTCTGTGCCTGCAAAGAAGGGGAGGCGAAGGTACTTGCCCTAGAAGGAAGAGAAGACAGCAGGGAGTGTCCAACACAAACAACTGATGGAAACGTTGAGACAAGCCGAGTCAAGGTCTAGTGTGTTTTGCCCAGGATTATCCTTCTTTCCCTTGCTTTTTAAACTCTTTTACAAAAAAAGATTCAAAAGATTTGAGATTCATGAGATTCGTGGATTCCCAGAACCTTCCAGGGATCCGGATTCAGAAAACTCTGGATTCGTCCCATCCCTACGTATTATACTATTTATCATATTGAACATAAATAGTGTTTGTATTAAGAAATTATTATAGAACGGTATAAGGTATACACCTTTTTGTAAAATGTTCATCCTTTATAATTATTACAAATTCTTTTTTCTGTTTATTGTTTCTTTCTTTCTCTTTATGTAGTTGAAATATACATACCACACACTAATGTCTACTTTAGTGTGAAGCAAGTTTCTTATCTTATTTATCTTTTTGACTTTTAATAATTTCTTTTAAAATATTTTCAATAAAAATATTATAAAAAAAGATTTTGGCATTGTAGGTCATTTTTATTTCTTTTCCTTTTGTTTGTGTTTTGTTTTATTGCAACCAATGTGATTCTAAGCTGCATCATTCGGAGTATAGTGTCTAGGTCAAGGGAAATAATAGTACTTCTCTATTCTGCTTTGGTCAGACCACCACTGGAGTACTGTGTCCAGTTCTGGACACCTCATTTCAAGAAGGATATTGACAAGCTGAAACATGTCCAGAGGAGGGTGACCAAAACGGTGAGGGGTCTAGAAGCCATGCCCTCTCAGAAGTGGCTTAGGGAGCTAGGTATGTTTAGCCTGGGGAAGAGAAGGTTAAGAGGGGACATGATAGCCATGTTTAAATATCTGAACAGATGTCATATGGAAGATGAAGGATGCTTATTTTCTGCTTCTCCACAGACTATGACAAGAGGAAGAACTGGCATGGAAAAAGCAGGGATAAGTTCCTATCCCACAATGTGAGGAGCAGTTCAATATGCATCAACAAACTTTTTGTTTGATACTGACCATATGCACATGTGAAATGAAACAACCAGGTCAGACGAGCCTTGTCCAAAGAAACAAAAACGTTCTGAGCTTTCTAGAGACCACTTGAACGCTTCTTCCTAAATGCATCCAAGGATAACTTTTTCTTTCACCCACCTTCACTTTTTTATGATAACCTAAGAAGTCTATTCATTTTCTAACATGTTGAGGTGAGCTGGTAAGGCAGGATTATCTGTCTCCCCACCCTTTTCTCTTTGACTGTCCATGCATGCTCAATTAAGCTTTCTGGAGTCAGCTGCTGTTTGCCCTTCCTGTAGTGGGCAGGCACACATAACAAAAGCAGCATTATCTAGAGACAGTGCGTATGTATGTGCCTTTAAGTCACCTGTTGACCTATGATGACCCCCATGAATTTCATAGTTTTCCTCAGCTCAGACCTTACCACATTGCTCACCGCAGACATGTTGCTGCATCTGACACTGAAAGTCTGTGTTTCTCTAGTCCACTTCACCATCCTCCCAGTGGCAGTGATGTTTGCTGTTGCTGTTATATTTATATTGCTAGGGGCAGGTATATGTTTTTGTAGGCATTTTCTGCCTTTGGGAGTTATGGACCTTTGGGTGTTACGGGAGTGAGAGGTAGTATCATTTCCTACCCTCCTTCAGGGCAGCAAAATGTTGAGGGGAAGGTGGCTAGAGTTATCTAACCTTTGTGCCACATGTATACAGTTTCATTTATGCAGATTGATGGAGTTCAGCCTCCTCAGTAGTGGTAAAGCTACCTTAGTTGTCAATAAAGCATCTTTACTACACCAGCATTATACTGTGACCTCGGGAAACAAGTTTGTAAGGGAAAATGGATTGGAACTGTAGAGAGCTTGCTTCCAATCATACTTACAGCACTAGAATTTGCATGTTGGAGTCTGTGTTTACACACCTGTTGCTGGGTTTACTCTTGGCTTTCAAAACACCTCCTTCATCTTACTATTTCTTCTGTGTCCTGAATCACCAACATTTGTTTGAGCTCTCCTCTCAGAACAGTGACTGTAGCCCACAAACCAATCCTTTTTCTCCTTTGAAAACCAGTTTCCTTTTTCTCCCCTCCAGCTAGCTGGACTAAGCTTACATATTGCATCCTCTAAAAGGAAACAGAAGTTAAATGAGTTTTTCCTGTTTCATCAGTGTGTTTCCTCTTTCTAGTATAAATAAAATAAAGGCTATCTTGGTATCAGTGGAATAAAATAAATAAAATAAAGACCATGAGACACTTCTATCTCCCTTTTCCTACCCTGCACAAGTTCATAAATAACTGGTGCTCATTTTCTTCCATTCACTTACCTCCCTGTGCCTTTTAACCAATAGTCTAGAACAGTTTCCCCAAGCTGTTTCCCTCCAAATATGTTGAGTCATGACTGCCATCATCCCCACCACACTACTATAGAACCATCTCTCCTTTCATAATCATCTATCTGTTGAAGACTGAAATTTTATTCAATGGGGTTGAAATTTTATTTCCTAATGGATCATTAGGAAACTGCCTATATTATAACATAATTTCATTTTTTCAACCATAGTTGATGTAGTGTGCACAGTTCTAGTCACTGCTGCTCAGAAAGTACCTTAATGAAGTAGGAAAGGTCAGGAAAGGACAACCAAAATGATCAAGCGGCTGGAAAAAGCTTCCTTGTGAAAGAATGTTACAAAATTTGGGGATTTTTAACTTAGAAAAAAGAGTCACTCATGGGACACACAAAAGATTTATAAAAATATCCACAGTGTAGAAAAAGTGGATAGGGAAAACCTTTTTCTCATAATAGTAACATATAGCATCATCCATTGAAGCTGCATGCTGAGTGATAAGGGCAGCTAAAAGAAAGTAGTTCTTCTAATAGCACATAGTTAAACTGTGGCATTCACTGCCTCAGGATGTATTGACAGCCACCAACTTGGGCTGCACTTTTATTTTCTCTTCACAAAAGGTTGGGCAAGTTTGTAGAGGATAAAGCTGTCCAGGGTTACTAGTCCTGATGTCTTATTACCTCAAATATCATCAGGTACCAGTAGGAAAGAGTTATTGTGCTCATATTATGGGTTATCTATTCAAATATTTAAATATTTGTTTATTCTCTCTCAGTCCATCAGGGTAACAAGAAGATGTACAGAAAATATTACAGAAAAACTTTCTTCAAAAAAGAGACCAAAACAATTTTTAAAAAAACTATTTTAAAATACACAGAGAGACACACAATTAAAACAGCCAGAAAAGCCACCCCTGGTTTTATGGACCCTAGGCTTCCCATGGGCATCAGACTAGCAACAGTGCAATGGAATATTGAACCAGAGAGGTATTTGATCTTAAAACAAAACATAACCAAAAAATAAAATCACAAAGTGGTTTGGGTGATCTTACCATTCTGGGCTGTCATGTTATACCTACTTACCTCAGTGTGTGAACCCCACTGAACTCAATGGGACTTACATGTAGACATGTCAGGATCACCAGGGAAGCTTCCTTTCTTTATTCTTTTTTTATATATATATATAATTTTATTAAGTTTCACAAATAAAAAAAACACCATCTCAAATAGTATTTTTACATGTAATGTTTTTGTTCTTCCACTCTGATCTAGTTTTCATTTTCTGGATATCTACTCACATATAAAAAATTATGCCTCACAATTCTATGTTCATCTTACATGCTTGATCTTGCATTTCTCTCATCAACTCCTGTTATGTTACAATTATTCCTCTTTAATTTCAACCGTAATTCAGACATTTTCACTTGGCAGTTCCCAGCAATTACCCATTACAATTTGCCATTCTGCTTTTATCTGATCATCTGATTTCCCCTTTAATCTTTGTGAAACAATATCCACATTTCTATTGTCAATAAATGTCCCCCACCATTGTTCAGTTGTGGGTATTTTCTGAGACTTCCACAATTTGGCATATTCAATTTGAGCTGTCGTTATCATGTATAATATTAATCTCCAATGCCTCTTAATGTTAGTATTCTCAAGGACATTTGTCATGTTTAACAAATAAAATTCAGAGTTTTTTGTAAATTGAACCTTCAGTATTTCACACATCTTTTTATGTATTTCACTCCAATATTTCTTTGCCTTGGGACGTGACCACCACATATGAAATATTGTTCCCACCTCTTTCTGACATTTCCGACATTTCCAACATTATTCTTTTTTTTTAAACTGTATATTTTATCAAATTGTATGAATCATCCCAGTTTCTCCTCCATGAATCATAATTGTCCCTTTGCTACTAACTACATGCTGTATACAAATCATAGAGTTGTGTTTTTGGTGAGGAGTACTGTTTTTTCTTGATTTATTTTAAAGCCAGCTAGAAGTCCATATTCATCCAAAATCTGTTTCAGTTTCCCTATCCCTTGATTTGGTTCCTGCATTATCACTACAAGATCATCGGCAAATGCTCTTATTTTAAAAGTCTGGTTTTTCACTTGGACGCCTTTGATCTCTGTATCTTTTCTAACTTTTATGCAGAGTACCTCTATAATTATCAAAAAAATTAACGATGATGGGGGCAACCTTGCTTCGTTCCTTTGTTTATATTTATCTGTTCCATCCTCTCTCCATTAATAACAATTCTCACACTCTGATCCTTGTAAATTTGTGATACCCAATTTAAGAATCTGTCCCCCACATTTATCTTTCTTAAGAGTTTTTCCATAAATATCCAATTAACATTATCAAATGCCTTTTCAGAGTCCAGGAATAACATCCTTAGCTTTTTTTCACTATGTACATGGCAATGTTCTAAGACATCTGTGATTACTCTTATGTTTTCCTTTATAGATCTCCCTGGGAGGAAGCCATTCTGATCATTCTGATCTTTTTCAGCCTTTCTGCCTATATCGTCGCTAATAACTTATAATCGCAATTAAGAAACGAAATTGGTCTATAATTCTTAGGATCTAAACAGTCTTTATCCCCTTTGGGTATCATTGTTATTAATGCTTCTCCCCACGAAGTAGGTCTACTCCGTCTATCAAGCTCCTTTATTACTTCATGCAAATAGTCGATTAGTTCTTCCTGAAAAACATTGTAAAAAGTTGCCGTAAAGCCGTCTGGCCCTGGCGCTTTTCCTGTTTTCGACTTTTTAATAGCATCTCTGATTTCCTGTTTTGTGATTTGTTTATTTAGAATCTGAGTTTGACTTTCTTCTAAGCCAATTAAATTTAATTCATCTAAGTATTTATCAATTTTTTCACTCATCTGGGTTGGCTGTTTCTGTTCCTTGAAAAGTTCTTGAAAATATTTCTGAAAGGTTTTCTTGATTTTATTCTGCGTTCGGTGGATTACCTCTCCTTCTTTTATTTCACAAATAAACTTCCTTTCGTTCTCTCTTTTTAGTTTATAAGCCAACCATTTTCCAACTTTGTTTGAATTTTCGAAATGTTTTAGCTTCATCTGATTTCATTTTCTCTGCAATTCCTCAATATCCAATAAACTTAGTTGTTTTTGGAGAATTTCTAATTCTTGTTTAATCATTTTGTTACTTGGGGATTGCTTTTTTAGTGATATTATTTAAAATATCTGATCTTTTTCCATTCCCCTTTCTTTTCATATATACCTCCTCTTGAATAAGTAACCCTCTTATTACCGATTTTCCTGCCTCCCGTGCAACCTGTGGTGTTACCTCTTTCCCCCAGTTTTCCCGAAAAAAGAGTACGATTTCCTTTCTCAATTTCTCTACTACTCGTTCATCTTTCAACATATTATCTTTCATAATCCAATTATATTCATTTTTCCAGAAGCCTAATGTCATTTGAATCAGGCAATGATCTGAGATACGTCTCGGCATAATTTCTATTCCCTTAAGCTTTTTAGTTAGCCCCTTGGATACCAGGATCATGTCAATCCTTGACCACATGTTATGAACCTCTGAGTAAAAGGTATACTCTTTCACATCATTATATAGAAAGAACCAAGCGTCCACTAGTGTTAATAAATCCATCATCTCAAAAAAGCTTTTTGGTAATTTTCCTTGTTTTGAGTAGACCTTTTGCTCAGAATGTTTATCAATCAATGGGTTAACTACACCATTAAAATCACCAAGAATCATCACGTCTCAATACTCCAAGGAGCTGATTTTATCACAAAGCTGTTCATAGAAACTTGTCTTATTTGAGAGGGCTGCATATACCCCCACCACTAGTATCTTATATTGAAGTAGACGTATCTCTACCCCTACCATTGAGGCCTCCGCATCTTTAAATATCTCAGTTGCCTCATATTTAGAATTAACATATATTGAAACTTCTTTTTTCTTCTTCTCGTCTAATGATGAGAAAACATTTCCTATTCTTTTATTAATCAAATATCTTGAATCTTTACTTCTTATATGAGTCTCTTGGAGGCACACTACATCTGGTGCACATTTTTCTAGATGATGGAATATTCGTTTTCGTTTTATCGGAGCATTCATGCCCCTTACATTCCAAGAAAAGATTTTCAATGTTCCCTGAACCATTTATAATTAATTTAGAGTCCATATTTGTTTTCAGCAAAATGTTAATTCAATCCCTGTTCTCAATACACTTTCACTATTTTTCCTTATTCAATAATTCAGTAATTTTACTTCGTTTCTATTCCTCCTCTTCCTCTTCTAGCAATTTCTCTCTTTCTTCTGTAATCACTTCTCCCCCTGGGTCCTCACCTCCCTGTTCCTCTTCCTTTATGTCCTCTTCTTGTTCCTCCTCTTCCCCTATTTGGTCATCATCGCTATTATCTCTCTTAGCCTGGGGGCCTTCTACTACTCTCTCTCAAGTCACATTTAATTGACTTTCTCGTCTAAACTCTTTATCAGATTCTTCCTGCTCGTTTAGATCTTTTCCTTCTGCATTCTGCCCCTTCTGTTTTGAAAACTTCCCTTTTTTCTTATCTGTCTTAATTGCTTTCTCATCATTATTCCTCTTTTCCTTCTCTCTTTCATTTTCTATTCTTTGAGTCCTCAACTTCTCTCAGTGTTTCCTCATAAATTCATGTGCCTTCACTGAAGAATTAACTGTATATCTCTTTGTTTGGAAGGTGAAACCCACACCTTCCATTTTTGTCCATCTATATTTAACACCTATTGTTTTTAATTGGGAGGCAAGAAAGGAATATTCCTTTCTCTTCCTTAAGATCTGGGCCGGGACATCTTTGAATATCATCAATTCGTTCCCTTCAACAATTAATATTTCCGAGTAGCTTTGCTGTAATATTAATTCCTTCATTTGGTCCCGAAGGAAATAAATCACATAGCGAGGGACATTCCTCTTTTTTTGCCACAAAGGGGTTAACTCTGAATAATTTGTCCACTTCTAGATCAAGTTGTTCTGGGCTCCAGTCAATGAATTTAGCAAGTGGGGGTATCAATCTAGTTGCTAAATCCTCCTCGTTTACTTCGACTAGGCCTCTTATTTTGAGGCAACGTTCTCTTAACTTAACCTCCACATTTCTTATTTGATCTTCAGTTCCTATTATCCACTTTTCGAGCTCCGGAGTTAGCTTTTCCAGTTTTTCAGTCCTTTCCTGAAGATCCTTGATTCTAGAGCTCATCTCCTTCATGTCCCTAGTTTTCTAATTGATTGCCTATATTGCCCATTTCTCTTTTAACATCTTTGAGGTCTCCCGACACTTTCCTGATTTCTTTCTTAAATTCCTCTCTTAATCATCTCCTCTCCTCTAGAATCAAAACCCCAAATTCTGTCATTCTTGTTTGATCTCCCATTATTGTTTGTTTGAGCAAAACCGTCTTTCTCATGCCTGCAGCCATTACATTCGCAATACTCCAATGATTATTGGTTAACAGATCTCTAATTGTCAAGAAGAAGATAATAATAATTTATAAATGATGACAATATTTATTGAAGACAATAACTGACCAACTATTACTTTTGTCTGATTTACAACACCTTAGGAGCCTCTTAGATATCTACATTCCAAGAGGGATTGAGAGTTTTAATACTTTAGAGGCCTGGACCCATTCTCATCACTTAGAAACTAAAAGCCATCTTTCAATCTAATTCAAATGTATCCCTGATTCTATTACAGCAATGCTCATATAAGATTGATACAATACTATATAAGATCAGTACAAAGCAGTATAAATTAAAGTCTCTTATGCAGGAACTCTTATTCTGAGTCTTAATTCTTTCTTTCCCTCCTTTGCTATTTTTTCTATGTCCTTATGGCATCTCTTTCCTTCTCCACCTTTTGTTGTGTCTTTGTTTCGCCTTTCATCATTTCTCTGCACCTCCCAAGTGCTGTGAAAGTATCAGGGTATTAACCTCTAGTTCGCTTAACTATTTCCCCCCACAGGATTTCACACTTGCTTGGAGAACTCTCCTTTTTGCTAATTTAACCCTTTGGTTCTGATCAAATCCACTACTAAAGAGGATGGGGAGTAACTCGAAATGTTTTTCACTGCAAAACTGGCTTGTTCTATCTGAAGCTTCTTTCCCATTCCATCGTAAGCAGAGACCAACCCTTGATGAGAATATTAACCCCACCTTTGTGAGAAGTAACTGGCTTCATTTTAAATTATTACCTCTCTAAAGTCAAAATTACGTCCCCTTCCAGCTGCTTTTGGACACCCTCCTCTGGACATGTTCCAGCTTGTCAATATCCTTCTTGAATTGTAGTACCCAGAACTGGACACAATATTGTAGGTGAGGTCTAACCAAAATAGAATAGAGTGGTATTATTACTTCCCTTGATCTCAACACTATATTCCTATTGATGCAGCCTAGAATCACATTGGCTTTTTTATCTGCTGCATCACACTGCTGACTTTTGTTCAGCTTGTGGTTGACTAAGACTCCTACATCCCTTTCACATGTACTGTTTTCAACCCATCCTATATCTGTTCATTTCATTCTTTCTTCCTAAGTGTAGCACTGTAACTTTATCCCTGTTAAAATTCATTTTCTTAGTTTTGGCCCAGCAATCTAATCTGTCAAGGTTATTTTGAATTCTGATCCCGTCCTCTGGGGTATTAGCTATTTCTCCTAATTTAGTGTCATCTATAAATTTGATGAGCATGCCCTCTATTCCATCATCCAAGTCATTGATAAAGTTGTTGAATAGCACTTGGTCCAGGACAGAACCCTGTGGCAGCCCACGAGTCACTTCTTTCTAGGATGAAGAGGAGCCATTGGTGAGCACCCTTTGTGCTTGCCCAGTCAGCCAATTACAAATCCACCTAACATTAGCTTTGTGTAACCCAGATTTTACTACCTTGTTTGCAAGAATCTCATGGGTGACTTTGTCAAAGGCTTTACTGAAATCAAGATACGTTGCACCCACAACATTCTCTTCATCCACCAAGCTTGTAACTCTATCAAAAGAAAGAGAAAGAAAGAAAGATGGGGGAGGGGGGAGAGATAGATAGATAGATAGATAGATAGATAGAGAGAGAGAGAGAGAGAGATCAGATTAGTGTGGCATGACTTGTTTTTGAGAAACCCATGTTGGCTTTTAGTGATCACAGCATTCCTTTTCAAGTGCTCTCAGATTGCCTGTTTAATGATCTGCTCTACAATCTTTCCTGGTATTAATGTCAGGCTGACTGGGTGGTAATTGTTAGGGTCCTCTTTTCCCCCTTTTTGAAGATGGGGACAACGTTTGCCCTCCTCCAATCTGCTGGGACTTCTCACCAAATGTGTGCATTACATCCCTGTTACCTAATATGAAAAAGGAAAGAGAAAGGGAAAGAGAATGAGAGAGAGAGAGAAGCTTCTCTGAGAGTAAAGGGCACTGGTGTACAGAGATAAGGGACTAGTCAGGAGGAATTTTTTTCTATGCAGCACTAATAAGTGTTAGCTATGTTCATAAGTCAGAAATGACTTAAAGGCACAACAACAATGGAGTCATTGCTGTTGTGTCTGAAAGATGCTCTGCCACTGTCACCACCCTTCTAGTTACTGCTACTGCCCAGCAGCTGCTTAGTGTCTTTAGTCTGGTTCCTCACCAAAAGCCTGTTTGACATGGGAGACCCTACCAGTGGTACTGCTACCATCACCATTGCCTCTCGCCTCACAGGAGCATGCAGTCCCACCTCCACAGAAAAGTAGTGCCATGGCGGTTTACTTAATTTCACCATGACAGTGTTAGTAAGCACTGTCTCTGCCCTAGTCTAAACATTTGCTTTCTGTGGGCAGCAATTATGCACAGGAAAGTCTTAAGGCTAGGGAGGCAACTAGAGAGGCCAGGGAAGACAGTAAGGCAGTTGTGGGTGGGCAGGAGGCAATAGTAGTGATGGCTTGATGTAGTGTGAGTGTTACCTTGAAAATCTGGGGGTCCCCGAGGGACTCCTCGATATGCTCCACATGATGGGGAAAGTAAGCTCAACAGAGCACAAGCAATAGCAATGCAAGAGGCAGGGTAACCTAGCGAGATCTTTTACCCAGTTTTTACGGGGTCAGGGCCAGTCAGAAATCATGGGAAAAGGTCCAATGAATGACTTTATTAAACAGTAGTGGCACTCATCAATGCAAACACTCACACACACGTCCAAGGGCTAAAGAAAAATAAAGAGTGGAAATGAGATAGAGGGATTGTTGAAGGATTCGTAGTTTGGGTGATACTGCACCTTTTCCTGAAGTCCTTGGTCCAGAAAGCAGTGAAAGAAAAGGAACTCAGCGAATAGATGCTGAGGGGATCATGTGGCTATCGAGAGGGGGAACAATCAGTTGGTATGACCGGGAGGCATCAAAAAAACTAGTCAAAAACAGGGACTATTTGTAGGAAAAATTTACCTTGAGGGCAAATCCTCTCCCGGGGAGAACAAAGGGGACAGCAATGGAAAACAACTTCACACTGGCACCTTCTTTGATGCTGGAAGATAACAAGGTTTTACCCAAGTATCAGGATCTTCAGCCGCTTTGGTTTGCAGTGTGAGTTTATGTAGATGGTCCTTGCCTGATAAGATTTTATTGCTTCCAGTGCCCAACTTTGTGGGAAATCTCTTAATCCCTTTAAGTTGGCTCCTTGAAGGCTGATGATATTTTGTCCACCATGGGTTGGCACAGCTTGAGGTCTCCTGTGGCTATGTGACTGGGGAGTTTACTGGCCTGATCTGGTTCTTTCAATTGTATGACCATTGTTGCCTATGTGCTCATCCAGGTGACCTCTCTGGTGGGTTAGATTAA
Source organism: Ctenosaura bakeri (assembly GCA_948474755.1). NCBI lineage: Eukaryota > Metazoa > Chordata > Lepidosauria > Squamata > Iguanidae > Ctenosaura > Ctenosaura bakeri. The sequence goes on along the minus strand of CAOLHI010001474.1, from coordinate 629,864 downwards.
TTTTATATCAAAGTTGTAGACCCCAGGACATGGTTTACCAAGGGGGCAACATGAGGAAGAAGGCAAACCGAGGTGGTAGAAATGGGTTGCCACTGCAATGTGTATTGGGGAACGTGAGACACTGGCACAGTGTGGTGTTTGGGCCATGGGGAAGAGGACCAGTTTGCTATACCAGACAACTGCAGCCTGAGGCAGCCATCTCACTTAGGCCCTTTCCACATGAGCAAATTAAGACGGGCCAATGTATCTTGTCACGGAGGTCATCTGCACCTCGGAGCGGACTAGGTTCAGACTATCTACCTTCATTCCACACCTAAGTCCAATTAAATGTGCCTCCAAGTGGTCATCCAGTGCGCTATTTGAAGAACGGAAGAAACGAGTTTTTCAATTTCCCAGATCGTGCCAATTCGTACCTGCGCAGTTGTGCAGATGCGCACATTCGCACCAATGCGAACTGGGGATCAGCAGAGGGCAGGCTGTGGGCATGGCCAGCTGCAGTGATTGGTTCTGCCGAACAGACCACAGGAAGCTGCAGAGATAGTGTGGATCTATGAACTCCCACTGCTCCGAATTGGCGTGGAACATACTGCAGAAGGACGTAAGGGAAAGTCCACGCTGTTTCAAGCCCAGAAGAACTGGTAAGAAATGGCCCTAAGCGATTCACTAGCCTCGTGAGGAAAGGGCCTTAGTCTAGTCATAGAACAAGCCCTGGTTGCATGACCAGATTTTAAAAAAAAAAACTGTTTAAAATGATTGTGCTCCTTTCTTATGGAATATATTTGTATTTTACTCAGGTAAAAACTGACACATCCATAAATTCACCACATAATGAATACATTTTTCAGACAACTGGTAGCAGATCAATGTATATTTCAGCACATGTTTTGCAAAGCAAAACCTTTGTACCTTGGCAATATTGACCAGGAACGGAGCAATATAAGGTCCACAGTCCTGACCACTTAATCTAGTAATGCTCCTCTCCCTAGCTTCAGACAGTTCAGTTCAGGCCAATTCAGGAAGGAGAGGGAATGGGCATTCTGGCAAGAAATGGCTCCATCACAACGAGGCCCAGCAACAGGTGGTGGGCCCCCTCTATCCTGGCTGCCTCTGCTCTGGACTTGGAGGTATAGAAGAACCACTAGCATCTGCTGGACTTTATCTCCTCCTCCACTGGCATTCTCTTTTCCTTGTGTGTTGTGTCTTATCTATATTGTAAGCTTAAGGTCAAGCAAATATCAAATTAAACAACACGTAGGCTGCTCTGAGAGCTTTTGTTGCCGAAAACCAGAGCATGAATGGTCTAAATAAATTAGAAATAGAAGTTCTGTGGTTGTTTGTAAGCTGAGAAATGAAACTGGCCCTTCTAAAAGACGGTTCAAGGAGTGGTTTACCATTCAGCCAAAACAGAATCAGGAAGTGAAATTCAACAAAGATAAATGCAAAATTCCATATTTAGGCCAGAAAACTAAACACACTAGTATAGATGGGGGATACTTGGCTTAGCAATAGTACCTGTGAAAAGGACTTTGGGATTGTTGGCCATAAATTGAACATGGCACAGCATTCGATGCTGCACCAAAGAAGTCAAATAACATTTTAGCCTGTATTAATAAAATCAGAGTTTCCAATACAAAAAAAGTAATGTGTGTATGTATGTGCGCCTCCAAGTCGCCTGTTATTTAAAAATTTTTTAATTTATACATAATAGTGAAAAAAAAAAAGGAAAAAAATTTTTTTCCTTTAAACAACATAAACTTGCATTATTATTTTTTTCTCTTTTACACTTGAAATCATAACCTTATTCAGCTTATTCCATATCATACAGCTTATACATTTTTGTTCTATTATTAGTTATAATCTTATTATTTCAAAGCCAGTTAACTTTTAACTTTTTTTTTCCTTTTAAAATATCCAATTTCATCAATAAATCACAATTTTAACACACACGCGTAATATAAAATAAAAATAAAAAATAAAGAATACAAAACCAAACCAAACAAAAGAAATATATATATATATATACCCACCCCCCAGAGCCAACTTTTTATTTAATCCACTTTCCAAAATTGCCATTCTTCTTGTAATAGGGTAGCTTTACCATTTCTTATCAAAGCTTTTTCCAAAAATATTTTCCAAATTTCCTCAAAATCATTCCCTTTTGTTAAACCTTTCATAAATCTAATTCTACATGTTAATTTATCATTAATTGCAATTTTCCACACTTCTTTATACCATTCCTCTATTTGAAATTTTTCATTTGTTTTCCATTTTTTTGCTATTATTAATCTCGCTGCAATTAACAAATTTGTTATTAATTCTTTTCTTACCTGAGTACACTCAACCTTATTATATATAGACAACAACGCTATCTTTGGACATACTGGTATTACTACTCCTGTAATCTCTTTTATCTCTTTAAAAACCTTTTGCCAAAATTCCATTATCTTTTTACAATTCCACCACATATGCATATATGTACCAATTTCTTGACATCCTCTCCAGCATAATCTTGTATATTTCTCATCTATTTGATTTAATTTCACTGGAGTCAAATACCATTTCCAAACTATTTTATAATAATTCTCTTTTATTCTTATTGATAATTTTTTTAAATGACGTTGTTTCCAGATTTTTCTCCATTCTTGTATATCTATATTTTGTGCTGTCTCTTCCTCCCAGATTTTTCTAAGATAATCCTCTTCTTGTTCTTTTGCTAATATTTTATATATTTCACTTGTTGTACCTTTTAGTATTTCATTTTCTTGCATATTTTCTCTTTGAATATTATTTTTAATTGTCTCCCCGGTAAAAATCCATTTTGGTCTTCATGTATCCAACCCATCATTATTTTCTTTAATCTGTTTGCTAATATTAAAGTAAAAATTTTATAATCTATGTTTAACAATGAGATTGGTCTATAGTTTCTTTTATCTAATTTATCTTTACCTTCTTTCGGAATTAACACAATATTAGAGTCTATCCATGAATTTGGTAATTCTTTATTATTATTAATAGAATTTATAACTTGAACTAACAGGGGAGCCAATAAATCTTGAAAGGTTTTATAATACATTGCTATAAATCCATCTGGTCCCGGTGCTTTACCTTCTTTTAAGCTCTTTATTGCTTCTGTAACTTCCTCCAGTTTAACCGGTTTGTCTAATTCTTCTCTCTGGTTTTCTAACAAGCTCATAGTATCTACTTGTTCCAAAAAGGCCTCCATCTTATTCTTTTGTTCTTGTGATTGATCCTTCTCTTTAAATAATCCTTCAAAGTAATTCACTAATATATTTTTAATTTTATTTTGTTGATAATGGATAGTCTGTCCTTCTCTCAATTCACTAATACTGCTTTTTTCTCTCTCTTTCCTTAATCTATATGAGAGCCATCTTCCTGGTTTATTTGCGTGTTCGAAATGTCTTTGTTTCGTAAATTTCAGTTTCCTCTCCATTTCTTCCATTGTCAATAGGGATAATTGTTTCCTTAATATTTGAATAGCTTCTAGAATTTTCCTATCTTTGGGCCTTTCCTTTAACTCCCCATATTTTCTCTTTGAATAATAATTTGTTCAAATTTAGTATGTTCTTTAAAATCCTTAACATATCTTTTCATACTCTTTGTCCATTGCTCTAATTGTATGTAATTTAACCAGGATATTTTAGTTTCCTGCAATCTCTCTTTCATTCTATCTTTATTTATCATTATTTTCATCCAATCTTTTAATCTATATATTTTTTGTTTTTTTATTTCTTTCTCTATTATTTCTCTCAAATTCATTGGAAATTTTTCCATCATTACTATCGGAGTTAATGTTGATATATTCGGTATCAATTTTCTTTTATTTTTCTTCCATATTTCTATTATATTTTTTATAAAAGGATTTTCTATCTTTTCCATTTCTTTCTTAGAAAATATATTTTTTAGGAATTTTTCAAATTTCATCTCAATATTCTTATCTTCTGTCACTAACCAATCTAAATCACCCTTTCCTGAAACTCCATCTATAATATATCTCAATTGATTTGCATAATAATACCATTTTAAATTTGGAAGTCCCAGGCCACCTTCTTTTTGACTTTTATACCAATATTTCTTGTTAATCCTCGGTTTCTTATTACCATTACAAAAATTATTTAAAATCTTTTGGCACTCCTTTAATTCTTCCTCTGATACTTTTATTGGTAACATTCTAAACAAAAAATTGATTTTAGGTAAAATTTTCATTTTTACCACTGCTATTCTACCAAACCACGATAGCTTTATATTTTTGTAATCCTCTAATTTCCGTTTAATTTCTAATCTTAATTTCTTAAAAAATTTTTCCTGAAGTCCTTGTAAATTTTTTGTAATATCTATTCCTAAATATTTAATTGATTCTTTTACTTTAAGTAACCTTTTTTTATTACTTATAAATTTTTGTATTTCTTCTTTAGTATAATTAAACAACATTATTTCTGATTTGGCCCAATTTATTTCTAATCCTGTCTTCTCCCCAAACTCTTTTAAATGTTTATCTATCCTATCTATCTTTTCAACCGGATCTTTAATTGTTAGCAATGTATCATCTGCAAATAAGCTTATTTTATTTTTCTCCTTAACTCCAATTCCATCCAAATTCTCATCATTTCTTATCACATTCGCTAATATTTCTATAACTATTGCAAATAAAACTGGAGATAATGGACATCCTTGTCTCGTTCCTCTTGTTATTTGAATCTGCTCTGTAAATCCATCATTTACCATCACTACAGATGTATTATGTGAATATAATTGATTTATTAACCCTTTAAATCTCTCTCCTATTCCTAATTTATTTAATATTATTTTTAACGCCGGCCATTCCACACAATCAAAGGCTTTAAATATATCTAACGCTAAAATTCCAGCTTTTTGTTTATCTCTATCCATTATATTTATTTTATTTATCGTTTTCCCTATTAAATTTGCCATCTGTCTTCCTTGAATAAAACCACATTGATCTTTATGTATATACTTATAAATAAATTTATTTAACCTCTTTGCCATTATTGCTGTCAAAATTTTTGCATCTTGGTTTATTAAAGATATTGGTCTATAAGAACCTGGTTCAGTAGAATCCTTATTTGGTTTTAAAATTAATATTATTAATGATTGCTTCCATGATATTGGAATTTTTTCACCCTTTAATATACTATTGTATAACACTTTTAATTTAGGAATTAAACATTTTTTAAATGTTTTATAATATTCTGGACCTAGTCCATCCAATCCTGGTGATTTTCCTCCTTTTAAATTATTTATTACTTCTTCAATTTCCTCTTCAGATATCATTTCTTCCATCAACCCTTTATCTTGTTCTGTTAGCCTTTCTTTCCAATTTTTATCAATATACTCCTCTATATTCCCTACAGATTTTTCCTCTGCTGAATACAATTCTCGATAAAATTCCTCAAATATTTTTAATTTCTCTTTCATCAGCCTTTTTTCTTTACCAAATTTATCTTTTACTACGCCAATCATATTTCTAGTCTTTTTTGATTGTACTGATTTAGCCAGCATTTTAGAATTTTTATTACTATATTCAAAAAATTCCCTTTTCAAGTATATTAAATTTTTCTGGACTTCATCCATTTCTATCTTTTCTAATTCATCTCTTTTTGCTTGTAATACTATAAATTTCTGTTTTGTTCTATCTATTATATAATCATTCTCTAATTGTTTTATTTCTTCTTCTAATTTCAATTTTTTTTCTCCTAATTGTCTCTTTAATTTACTTGATTCTTTAATACATAATCCTCTTGCCACTGCCTTCATTGTATCCCATAATACATCTTGTGTTACTTCCTTATTATTTATATCCCAAATTTCTTGCCACTCCTTCTCTATTTTATTTACTATCTCCTTATAATTAAGTATTTTGGTATCCAATCTCCATCTTTTTGCTTCTCTATAGTTCCTTTTCATAGTTATATCCAAATTCATCAAAGCATGATCTGTCACTTTTATTGTTTCAATTTCTGTATTTATTAATCTAGGTATTATATTCTTTGAGACAAAAATATAGTCTATTCTTGAATAATTTTTATGAACTGATGAATAATACGTATATTTCTTTTCCTCACCCTTTATTAACCTCCAAACATCTATCAATTCATTTCTACTCACCAGTTTATTTAAAATTGTTATATTATTATATCTATCTCTAATTAATGGATCCGATTTATCTTTCCATCTATCCATCACCATATTAAAATCACCTGCCATTATTATATAATCTCCTTTCATATTTTTAATCTTGTTAAATATTTCTTCATAAAATTCTTTTTGCTTCTCATTAGGTGCATAAATATTCACTATAACATATATTTCTCCATCTATTTCACCTTGTATAATTACATATCTACCTTTTTCATCTAACTCCACACTTAATACAATAAAATTACATCTTTTGGAAATTATTATTGCTACTCCTCTTGATTTGGATGTACCAAATGCTTCCTCATAAGTAGCGACCCAGTTCAGTCTAAGCTCATTTTTTTAATCTCTTTTTCCATGTGTTTCTTGTAAAAAAATTATATCAGCCTTATCTTTTTTTAATATAGATTCTATCCTTTTTCTCTTTATTATTGACCCTAAACCTTTCACATTCAATGTTGATATTCTCAATCTATTCTCCATTTTTCATATTTCCATTCTCTTAATCGCACTCCCCATTGGCTCTTTAGTGTAGTGCTCCCCTTCCCTTCCCCCTTCCCACCCCCTCCCTCCCCTCCCCTACCCACACAAACATTTATCCCCCCTTTCCCTCCAAAGCAATTCTGCCTTGCCAACGACCACCTATGGTCTTGGGGGGGGGTGAAGGTATACCAACTCCCGGCACAGAGACCAATACCCTCTCCCGATTAATTTTCTTTCCCAGATTTTTTCCCTCTCTTCCCCTCCCTTCCCTCTCTCTACCCTTTTACTTTATATACATATACTTCAATCTCTATGCATAAACAATCTATAAGAATATATTCTAATCACTAATCATCAACTCTTCCCCTACTCTATAAAGCTCTCTTTTTCTTCTTCTATTATATCATATTATTTCTTCCAGTCCTCCTCATCCTCTATCCTTTCGTTTATCTCCCGAAGTCTTCTTCTCTTCTCCTCCTGTTGCTCCTCCCACTGCTCCTTCTTCTACTCCTCGAGCCACACCTTGCTCTTCCTTTTCATCTTGTTGGATCAGCTTCAGTTCTCTCAAAAGTTGCAATCCTTGTTCAAGAGAGTTTATTCTGTGGTATTTACCTGCGCATTGGAATTTCAGGAAAATGGGATATCCCCAGGTATATCTTATTCCAGCCCTCTGTAGAACGATGATGCATGGTTTCATTTCTCTTCTCCAATTTATTGTTTCCCGACATAAATCATTATAAATTTCCACTGTATTATCTCGATACTTCAATAATCCTGGATTTTTTCTGATAACTCTCATCAAATCATCTTTTTTGTTGAAATTTGCAACTCTCATAATAATGTCTCTGGGTGTTATTCCTCTCTTCGTAGCTGACACACGATGAATTCTTTCTATGTCATGTTCTTCCCATAAAATCTCAGGAACAACGCTTTTTAACCATTTTAAAACTTCCTCTTTCAAGGATTTTTGATTTTGTTGTGGCAGCTCTGCAAATCCACGAATCCTTACATTGTTCCTTCTGTTTTGATCCTGGAGCTGAATAATCTGTTTCTCCAACACAGAAATCTTGTTATCATGTTCTGCTAGTTTGGTCTGCTGATCCCCTTGAGTTTTTTTTATATCATCCACTTTAAAATCCAATGCTTTTAACTCTTGCGAGATTTTTTCCTGCATCTGCACCATTTCTCCCCTTATATTGGATGTTATTGTAGTTACAAGAGTTTGATTTGACTCTGTTATCAGCTTATGTATAAAAGTTTTCATCTCTTCATTTGTCCCGTTCGTCGCTTTTGGCTTGGTCGCCATTTTAATTTCTTTTTTGTCTCCGTTAGAGTTTAAGTTTGTATTTTCAAAATCTCTAACTAGACGATTATATGTTTTATCTGTTGCTGTAAGTCGTCTCCAAATAGGCTGTTTATACACCTTTTTTTTGTTTTGTTTGGACAACATATATCCAAGAGCCGAAAAAGAAAAACTGTTTTGCTTTGACTCCGTTTCAGCAATTCTTTCAGGTTTAAGCAGAGTCTTTTATTTTTCCTCCAATTGGAAAAGAATCAAAACCAATCCACTATCTTATCTTACATTCTTTCCCACATTATTTAGTTAATTACTCACAGTCTTTCTTTATTTTAAAAAAGGCTTCTGGGGTTGTTTTATTTTCCTGTATTCCGAGAGACGAAAATTAGCCTCCTTGTGCCATCGCAGCTGGCTTCTCCCCCCTCCAAGTCACCTGTTGACTTATGGTAACCCCATGAATTTCATAGGTTTTTCTTAGGCAAGCAATGCTCAGAGGTGGTTTTATCAGTAGTAGTCCCACTATACTCTGTTCTAGCCAGGCCTAATCTGAGTACCGCATTCAGTTCTGGGAGCCTCCTTTTAAGAAGGATATAGATAAGTTGGAGCAGGTTCAGAGAAGGGCAACAAAAATGACAAGAGGCAAGGAGAACAAATCATATGAGGAAAGACTGAGGGAGCTGAGCATATTCAGCCTGGGAAAGGGAAGGAAGACTGAGGGGTAACATCATCTAAGGACTGTCACAAAGGGGAGAGGGCAATCTGGTTCTTTAAGGGGGGGAGTATATTTTATCAAATTGTAATTAACCCATATCATATGCTCTTCTGTGTTCTTCCTGCCCTTTATTTTCAGTGTGTCATGGTGACTCTTTTGCTATCTTTTTCTTAACCGCTCAAACCACCTCAATTTCTCCCCCAGGAACCTCAACTACTATTTTGCTACTAACTACATCCTGTGTACAAATGTGTGCATTATAGCTCTGCAGATTAATCTAAAAAAAGAAAGGGAAAGAGAATATATGTGTGTGCGTATGAGAGAGAGAGACAGAGAGAAAATGAGAGAAAGAGAATGATACAAAGTGAGAGAAGAGCTTCTCTGAGAAGAAAGGATGCTAGTGTACTGAGATAAGGGACTAGTCAAGATGAACTTTCAAGGATACTGTACTCTTAGTGTTGCCAGACTGAAAACTAGTGAGTGTACCTGTATCTTTAACTTGTGTAGAAAAAGGAATTTCGACAAGTGTTGCTGGTCACCTGGTTGCATCAGAAGCAACACCTAGTGAAATTCCCTCTTCTACACAACCATTAAAGATACAAGAGCTATCTCCAGTTTTCACTGTGGCAGTCCTACAGTTATCTTCCTTCCATTGAGTCTGCAAAACTTAGGGGGGAAATGAACATTCTCAAGGAGTGTTTGGATTGCTATCCACTTTCTGTGGACTAAACATTTTTCCTTTACCCCACTTTTTTCCTCTCCCACCCAAATGAGATGCTTTCAGTCCTGTAAACCACAAACAAAATTAGTTCCGCTATATTTTTCTCTTTTCCTGTCTCCCCTTCCTCCATAATTGTTGAATTAAATAAACTATGAGTCTAGGATTGGTCTTCTATTAAACTGGGGCAGGCAACTGCAGGGATAAGGAGGTCACATTGCCCCACACCTGGATGACTGCACACTCACTAGCCACGCCACTTGCCAAAATTTTTCAATTTTTTTGTCCTGTTCTCCCTCAGACATCCTCTATAGGATGTGGGGGGGCCTCTCCATGTTTTTGCCTCCATCAAGCGAAAGCTTCTAGGTCATTTACTATTAGAAAAAGCCTTCCCCAGGCCTAAAATGGCCTGAGGGGGGCCAAGACCTGAAAAAATTGAACCCATCTCCATTTTTGGTTCCTCTGGGCCCCAAAAATCACCCTAGGAATACATGTAGTGTACAGACCACACTTTCTCTGCTCCCCCTTTAGCTGAGGCAACACAGGCAACTGAGCAACCAAATCGTGGAGGCCCAATTGGTGTCATCACAGAGGTCATTCCAGAGACAAGCCAAATCATAGCTTTTTATTGAAGCCAGATTTTTTTATCCAATTTGTGCGCATACCATAGTTAGCAATATTTTAAACAGTTTTAACTAGTTCTAAATTGTCTGGTTTTAAATGATTATTTATTTAGACGTCTTAAAATTATTGTCATTTGTATTTACTGTCCTAAATTGGTTTTATTGCACATTGCCCTGTGATTCTTCGATATGAGTGTCATATAAATATATTAAGTAAATAAATATAAGTTTGGGGTAGACAGTGGTTAGAGTTAGAAGAACCACAGTGCTCCTCACAATAGTTATCTCCTCTTAGGCACACTGAGGGAAGCTGTTCCATTACCAGTGACAAAGTAAAAATCCAACTGCCAATTTGGTCAGCATTTGTACATAACATGGAAGGGAGGGCCTTCTTCTTCTGTGCTTCTTATGGAAAGAAATATAAAAAACTGGCCTCAACATACTAAACCAGTAATGATTTGTCAACACATTACAGCAGCAAACTGACCTGGCCATGGATAGATTTATCCTCCATGAATTTGTCTAGTCTTTTTTTGAAGCCATCAGAAATGTCAATTTTCTTTAATCTACAGGAATGGAAGGGCAGCACTGACTGCAAAACAAATTCCAAAGTCATATTGTGATGCCACATTTATTAGATCAACAAAAATGGTACAATATTCACAGGAAGACAGTGGAAATGTGTCAAGTATCTTAGGAAGAAAAGATGTGTACTTAACCTGTAAATGGCAAGACGTTCAGAAGAACAGGGACTCATTTTTATTCTTGTTGAGCTTTTCAATCTTTCTGCTTCACCGTTAGTTGCATTTAAGGCTTCAGCCTCACCTTTATGAAAGCCATTCTGAAAAACTTGGTCATAGTATATGATTTATATATTTAGTTATTTGCTGCATTTATATCCCACCTTTTCCCCAAGGAGATGATGATAGCATGCATGGCTGTTATCCTCCACTGTCTGCCCTTCTGACATTCCTGTTAGGTAAGGCAGGCTGAGAGAGACAGTGACTGCCCTGAGATCACCCTGTAAGTATTCTAGGTTTAGTTGGACCTTAAAGGAGCTATATCTAAAGTGCTAAACCCTGTCTCCAAAATAGGGTTGGTATCTGAGATGGCTTCTTTAAGTTCAGACTAAAATCTGGAATGGATTCATCACCCCTCTGACACTTAAGCACTCAGACTGAGTTAGATGCAAGCTGAGTGTTCTGGCCAGTGGTTTGATAGTCATGGTAGGCTACATGGTACTCTCTAGATTATTGAATGCACCAGTTAAAATTGAGAAAGTATTAGAAGCAACTGCAAAAACAAAATCAAATAAAACTCCTGGTCCGGATGGGCTATTGGCAATTTATTGTTAAAAAAAAAAAATGAAAACTTTCTCAGCCTCAAAAGAAGGCAATAGCAAACCACCTTGCCAAGAAAATCCCCTGGTAGGTTCACCTCAGGGTATCCATAAGTCAGAAATGACTTGAAGCCATACAACAACAGTTGCTTTCTAATATATTTTAAATTTGCTTTAATTTTCAAGTGTTCTGCAGGTACAGCGGTCATTTTGCCTTTACTCATTGAGCCCGTATACCTAGGGTGCACATGTATAAAAAATGGAGCCCTGGTGGCGCAGTGGTTAAATGCCAGTACTGCAAGCCACAAGGTTGTGAGTTCGATCCTGCCCGGCTCCAAGGTTGACTCAGCCTTCCATCCTTTCGCAGGTTGGTAAAATGAGTACCCAGCTTGTTGGGGGCATGTATAGAAATGTTTCGAAATACATGCTATTTGTAAGTTGTTCGCCGCCTCAATCCATATGGAGAGGCAGGATACAAATAAATAATTAAATTTAAAAAAAAAGAACACAGATTTTCAGTGCCTGTATACTGTGATGGGCTGGATGAGGGCTAATAGACTGAAGGTAAATCCCAGTAAGACAGAGGCTCTGTGGATTGGTGGCTTTAATGTCTGAGAACTGAATAAGCTACCTGCCCTGGATGGGGGTATACTCCCCCTCAGGTAGCAGCTGCCTAGCCTAGAGGTCATCTTAGATCCATCTTTGCCACTGAAGATCCAAGTGGACTCCATGGCACAGAGTGCTAGGTGCCAGCTCTGAGTAGCATATCAGCTATGTCCTTTTCTGGACAGGGATAACTTAGCTACAGTAGTCCATGCACTAATAACTTCCTCATTATATTACTGCAACGTGCTGTACATGGGATTGCCCTTGAAGACATCTGAGAACACTGCAGGTAGAGCAAAATGCAACACTTACATTGCTGACTAGAACATCATGCAGAAACCATATAACACCAGTTTTCAAAAGAATTTCATTGGTTGACAATATGCTTCCAGTTTGAATTCAAGGTGCTAGTTAATAGCATTTAAACCCCTAAATGGCTTAGGACCTTGATACTTGAAAGAGCACCCCCCCCAAATACACATATGCCTGCTCAAGAGGTCTTCTTTGAGGTCTTCCGTAAGCCACTCCCCCTCCTTTTGTCACTCATTCATCAGGATAATATGCTGTTGGAGGATGTGGGACAGAGCTTTCTCTGCTGTGGCACCACAGTTATGGAATATCTTTTCTTAGAGGCCAATTGGTACCCACTGTGTTGCAATTCCAGCACCAAGTGAAAGCATGATTGTTTGCAAAAGCCTTTGGGGCCTAAATGGTTTTGTACAAATCCGCAAGCATGCATGATTTTGAATAGTTTTAACATATTTTAGCTGGTTTTAATCTGTCTTCTTCTAATTTGTCAAACTGTTTAACGTGTTTTTAAAAGCTGTTTTTACCATTTGTTTTAAACTGTTTTGTTTATTATTTGTTTTAAACTGATCAAGTTGATTTTATCATATGCTGTCCTGAGACCTCTAGAAAAAGTGGGCAGGAGGGGAGAGTTTGAATGAATGAATGAATGAATGAATGAATGAGCTCTTGGGCAAAGAGAGAAGAAAAACATACTTCCCTTCCTATATCTTCCTCAGGTCCTGGCATTGTAGGTGGATCTAGATAGTCTCCAAACATCTTTATTTAGTAACAACAACTCCAATTAATCCTCTGTTGTCTCATTTTTCCATCTACTTTTAAAATGTCCCAATTTCTTTCTCTTCCTCCCACTTTCTCCCTTTATCCTCAGCTGACTTCAATTGCTGCAAATCAAGCTCTGTGTGCAAAAGTAGTTCAGCAGTTCAGAGAGGAAAAATGAAATTTTGCCCTTTTCTGTAGACTCAGTCAAAAGCAAATTCCTGCAGCCTCTCCAACTTGTCTGTTCTTCCTCATTAATAACTTTTGCCATATTAGCCACATTCTGCTGTTGCTTGGCCACATGTGTCCCAGTTTTCCTCTGTGAAATGTTAGGAGTTATGGGATCACCTGTGATATCAGCTGTGCTGATATAGAGTGAGGAAGAGACTAAGCAACAAGGGGAGGGGTGTCCATAATTGGGGCAGGAAGAGATGCTATTTCTAGAGTATTTAGCTCTTCATAGACATGATAAGGCCCTCCTGGCAGAGAAGAATAATAACAATAGTACTTGTTACAGCTCCACACACCGCCCCCCACAATTGGTATGGTTTAATTGGCACTATGGCAATTTCCTCAAGAGGGAGTTAAAACAGCCCAGTGCGTCCTCTCACAGAGGCCGTCTGCACCTTGGAGTGGACTAGGTCCGGACTACTTACCTGAGATCTGCACCTCAGTCCGTTCTGAAACTCCTCCAACTGGTCCTCCAGCGCACTTTTTAAAGAACAGTAGAAAACCCTTCTTTAATTTTTCAGAGTGCACCATTGCATTCCTGCTCACTTGTGCAGATTCACAGGCTCGAACCAATGTGAGCCTGCAATCTGCGGAGGGCGGGCTTTAGGCGTGGTGAGCTTCAGCGGTTGGTCGGGACCCATGAACAACCGGAAGCTGCCATTTTGGAAGCTGGAGCGGTGCGGATCTAAGACCTCGCACTACTCCAATTCACCCTGGATGAGATGGAGGAGCCCTGTGGAAGGGCTTAAGGGACAGTCCGCATTGGTCTGTGCCCAGAAGATCCAGTAAGTAACGGCACAGAGCGATTCCCTTGCCTCGTGCGGAAATGGCCTATGTTAAGTGACACTGATATAAATAAAACCTGAGGTGACTGGAAGGTCAAACTGAAAGAGGCACATTACTGACTGTACATGTGATAGCAAGGCAGGTCAGCTGCACCCCCTCCAAGGTGAAAACTGAAGTCATTGTCAGGCAGATTGCACAACAACTGTAGAGACAATAGGCTTATGCTAAGAGATGGACATCTCAGAGCGGAAAGGAGAAATGCCCACCAAATTGTGATTGTTTTAGCCCTGATCACTTGGATGTTTCCCTGCTTTGTTTTCTCAGCCTCTCTACAATACAAGGCTGATCTGGCAGCCATTATCTTTTGTCACCTAAACACTAAGACTGTTAACTCTGTCTGGACCTCATTGTTTGTGTTTCAACTCCCATGTCCATTTGGCTGGGGGAGCAATTCACACCCATACCCACAGAGTGGCTTTTGGATATAAGAACCCTCAGTTTTGAGTGGTTCAGTGCAGCCTCTCTCCTTGCTGAATGCCATACTGTCTGTTTGATTCTGAAACAAGAACTGTTATCAGAGTTTAACTCTCAGTCTCTGCTTATCTGCCAGCAAGGGAAGGAATGACTGTTGTTACCCTAATTTTCTGGGGGTCCTGGGGGTCCCAGTCACCAAATCAGTTATTTTGAGTCAGGGAGTTCCCGGTCATGTTGTTCGAGTTTCCAAGGGTCCCAGTCACTGCCTGAGTTCCTGGGGATCCCTCAAAGGACACCTAGTCTGACCCTAATGTTAAGGGGCTTTCCGAGTTTTACCAAACACGCACCAAGCACACATGAGGGGTAGGGTAACCTTGCGAGACCTTGTACTCAAATTCTACAGATTCAGACTGAGTCAAAACCCAGACAAAATGGAGATATAATTATTTTCTTTATTAAAAATCTAAGTCACTATGCACATACACACTCACTCACACAGACCTAAGAAAATAAAGGGAGGAAAATTGATAGGGGATTTGAAGAGGAGCATGGGGAGAAATACTACACCTGATCCTGAAGTCCGGGAATCCAAAAGAGAGTGGAAGCGGTGATTCTCAGCGCGTGGAAGCTGAGGGGAAGGCTTGGCGAACAGAGTGACAGCAAGGCAGAAAGGAAACCGAAAGCAATCTGAGGAAGCGCTCAAAATCAGGAGTTTTTATAGGGGAAAGTATACCTGGAGGCTAACCCTTTCCCAAGGAGAACAATAGAGAGAAGGGCTAAGACAAAGGCCTTAATGACAGACATCTCCAGCTTGATGGGTTTTGCTTGATTTTGATTGACTCTGCCGGGGTTGGACAAAGGCTCCGGAAGCATGTAGATTGCACTCGCTTGACAGGCTGATTGTCAGGAGTGCTAATCCTGTCAAGCAGGCATCTCAGAGCTGAGAATTCTTTGTGTGCTTGATGACTAGGTGTGTGTGGAGGGCTCCTTGGGGCTACGTGACAGATTAATTTACTGGCCAGACCTGGATTTTCCTAATTGCACCCATTTGACCATGCCTACAAGCTTGCTCAGAGACCCTTTCAGACATGTGGAATGATTTTTAATATTAACCATGTGGAGATGTCAGTATATCTCTATAACTGGTTTTATTATTATTAAATTGTAGACCTCAAGCTCGGGCTAATCTACCATAGTAATGCAGTACTTGCCAGGGAGATGGAGGTAGAAGGGAGAGGCCAGAGCTATCAATCCAGTAGAACACTGAGCTGAAAACCGCAGTCAAAGTCAGTCCAAGAAGTCATGAAGATGGAAGTTCACAAAGATGCAGAGCAAGAATGCAAGATTAGAGGGACCTTGGATAGCAGTTTGCCACAAGCAAAAGGCAAGCCATGCCGACAGACTTAAATAGCAGAGGAGAACAAGTGTTTCTAATCAGTCTCCTGTCTTCTCAACCTCAGCAAAACAACTTCCTTCTGAGCTGCCCTCTTTTGTCTCCTCCATGGCTGAGGGGCAAAGGTGTATCTAATTCCTCAAAATTATCACTGAGCCTCTCTCCCTCAGGCACCAGATGTAAAATCTCAGTTTCAGCTTGTCCTTTAGATGGTGGAGGCACCAGCAAGATAGATGCTCTATCACAGGCACCAGCTATAAGGTCTCTGTTTCAGGCAAAATAAATTGCTCTTTGACCTCTGACCCCTCATCTATCAGAACTGTTCTTAGGTGCTCACTTAAGCCACACAGGTGTTTTCCTCACTGCTCTCCAGACAGATAAATATCACCCACACCCTGAAAGTCCATTATCCACAACTTGCTTCTCATTATCTTCAGCTAGTCCTTGTGTGTTTGGATCTTTTGCATGCTTGTTTGGATCTCTTTCACTAAGAACATATTTTAATTTACAATTTGAATTCTCTGGCTGTTTTTTTCCTGTAAGGACCCCATAAACATAAGTGGGAGATCGCATTAAGTTACCCCTCCCTCACAGTCCTCCTGATTTTGAGATAATTAATTGCCCTGTGTCACATGGAGATATGGACTTCAGGGGTAGACCCCTGAGTCACCCATGTTTTGGGGTAACATATTAGCTAAGCAAACAAACAATGCTTTTGTTTGTTTGTTTGTTTGTTTTTGTGCTATTAGACATCCTGAAAAGGGAAAGACATACAGAATTTGTTCAGTTTTATTTTTTCTTCCATTTTTTCTTTTTACTCTTTGGACCCTTTGGATCACCAGCTTTAATTAAGACTGTACCAAAATTAGTTGGACTGATTATGTAAATGGAAGGAAATATTAAACATGAAATAGAAGATATTATTGATCAACATTGTCACACTTTCTTGACTATTTTTTCCAAACAAATTTTTGAAGTTTAGTAATAAGAATAAGTAAGTAAGTAATAAGAAGAAATAAATTGAACTTTGCCACATGGTTTTCACCATATGCCTGACTGGGAAAGTAAAACAAAGAAAGAGAGAACATTTGCTAAGTGGACTGTTAACTTCATGCTGCCCTTGAAAGGAAGAGATGAGTGATATGTTACAGCTGGCACTACTATATAAATGACCTTGCATGAAGCCTTTCTGAATCTAGAACTGGACTTAAAAAAGAGAAGCTAGAAATAAAAAGAACAAGAAGAAAGAAAAAGAGAAAGACCAGAAGATGAAAGAAAGAAAGAAGAAAGCAGCAAAGGAGAGGAGTCTGGATAGAGGAAAGACTGGACAGAAAAAAAAGCTCTGAAATGCTTTAAATGAATTCATTGAATTGTTTGGGATAATTCAGATTAATGGATTATGCAGTTATCTGTACTTGACTAGTATTATTATTGGGTTTCTTTTGATATATGAATTAGAAAATAAGTAATTGTCTATAGTAAATAAGTAATTAATAGTAATTAGGTAAAAATTAATTGTCTAAGTAACAAGTAATTAAGTAATTTAATTAAGAAATTGAGTTGTTAAGTAATTATTTAAGGCAATAGGAAGTAACTTACAGTAACTAAGTTAAGAATTAACTAATAATATACCCAAGGTAAAGAAAAATCAAATAGCTTATTTAAGCTATTGAACATGCAATAAGTTAGGTCAGCTAAAGTAAAATTTATAGACTCTCAAGGGAGAAGAGATTCAATTGATGACACACACATACTCAGAGTATCAGAAGAAGTTTATAAATGAAATGTGAGCATTTATGACAGAAATTAAGCAAGATCTCATTGAAGCCAAAAGTCAGAGATGCAAAATATTTTAGATCAAGTTAAAAGTGACATAAATATAAACAAGAGGGGTATTGATACCAATAAAAAGACATATACACATTGAAGCAAAAGATCCACTTCTGATCTAGATAAACAAATTGACCAACTGGCACTGATGGAACAGAAGCAAATGGAAACTTGGCTGAAAATAAGAGGTTTAGGAGAAGTTATTAATGAGGATATAGGAAGACCAATTGTGGAAACTGTAGCAAGGTTTTTGAAAGCTGAGGAGGATTATATCGACAATGAAACTGATACCGTTTATTGTGCGAATTCAGCAAATTCAGCCGTAGAGAAATTACAAAGAGATGCAGTAGTACAATTTACAAAGAAATGTATAAAGGACAAGATTTTAGAGGAAAATAATAAGGGAACAGTGGAAAATCAAGGAAGACCAATTGTTGTTCAACATAAGGACCAACAAGAATCTTAGAAAAACAAAAGATTATGACTTTTTAACAGCCAAATTAACAGCAAATTTGATTTTGTTTAGATAGGGCCAGCTAGAGGGAGTTATCTTTACATTCAATGGCCAAAGACACAGATTGAATAAAGTCAAGAAAGCCCAAGAGTTTCTACAGAGATACTGAACAGAATTGGACAGTGGGAAGAACACTACTAAAATTAGTAGCCCTCAAACTGGACAAGATGAAAATGGCAAACAGAAGGATGTGTCAACAAAGGATCTAGAGTTTGACTCTAGAAAGAATGGTGAAGAATGCAGAAAAAATGGAAAGGATGAAACAAGCCTTATTGACATGGATATTGAGGAATTAGATTTAACTAAATTTAGTTCAAAAATGATCTGTACCGTTTTGAACTCTCTGGTCAAAAGAGGAAAAAATATTACTGCTTATAAAAACTTAATCTGGACATCTGGATAAGAAATCCGTATTTTTTTTTTAAAGACAATAGATTCTTAATTCATCCCAGATTAGGAGATTTACTTTGGCTTCATCAATTAAAAAAAAAGGAAGAATTGTCTTATATGTGAAAAATTATTTCTCACCTAAATTAATATTTTCAGATTAAAAATGGAAGATATATTGGAGTGCAAGTCATGATTGGTAGAAGGACGTTGCTGTTGATAGGAGTTTATGTCCCCAATAAAGAGAATTTAGCCTTTTTCAAATATCTAAAGATAAAGAGAATTTAGCCTTTTTCAAATATCTAAAGGAGATTATCACAAATCCCCAGTATGAGAGATATTTGTTAGATGACTGGAATAGAGTACTGGATCCATTTCAATCTTGCTTCAGGCCTGTTTATGGGATGGAGACAGCTTTGGTCACTTTGGTGGGTGACCTACACAGGGAACCAGACAAGAGGAGTGCCTCTCAGTTAGACCTTCTGGATCTCTCAGCAGCTTTTGATACCGTCAACCATGGTATCCTTCTGGGCTGGCTCTCTGGGATAGGACTTGGGGGCACTGTCATGCAGTTGTTCCAGTCATTCCTGGAAGGACAAACTCAGAAGATGGTGCTACGGGACTTCCGTCCAACTCTCTGGCTGTTGGCCTGTGGGGGGTCCCTCAGGGTTCTGTTCTGTCTCCCAAGCTGTTTAATATCTATATGAAACTGCTAGGAGAGGTCATATATAATTTTAGGATTGAGTATCACCAATATGCTGATGACTACCACTGGCTACCTGTCCATTTCCAGGCACAATTCAAAGTGCTGGTCATGAGATATAAAGCCCTGTACAGTTTAGATCTGGGCCATTTGAAAGGCCATATCTCCCTATATAAACCTGATAGATGCCTACGAACTGCAAGGGAAGGCTTTCTCTCAGCCACACCACTGTTCCAGACTCATCTGCTGAGGACACAGAGAGAGCTTTCTCAGTGACTGCTCCCACATTGTGAATTGCTCTTCCACAGAAGGCTAGACTGGTCCTCTCTCTACTCTCTTTTCACCAGCAGACTAAAACATTTCTTTTTAAGTAGGCTTTTGTGTGAGTTGGGGAGATTTATTTATTACTTTGTTTGAACATTTATTTTTTTTATAATTTTATATGTTTTAATGTGTTTAATATTTTTAACTGTTTTAAAAGTCTTTTAATTTCTTGTCAGAAACTGCCTTGGGTCCCATTCTGAGAGAAAGGTAGCATAGAAATATAATAAACAAACAAATAAATACATAAATAAATAAATATAATTTAATTTGATCATTACATTTTATATTATTTAGCTATTATTTTCCCTCTTCATCTTATTTTCTTATTTTATACACCCACCTATTCCCCTTTCCCTTAATTTTTTCCTCCCTCCTATTTGTTATTCTTTGTGCTTTTTTTAATGTTTGGGACTTTTGGAATTTTTTGAATTTCTGGAATTATTGGGGGGGGGTCTTTTTTTGGACTGGATCTTTTTTTAAAAAATTGACTTTTGGATTTTGTTTCCTTCCTCCTTTTTCTTTCTTCTTTCATAGGGATGGGACAAATCCAGAATTTTCCAAATCCAAATCCGGATCTGAATCCCTGGAATGTTCTGGGAATCCACGAAACTCAAAAAATTTTGAATCTTTCAAATCCTTTTCTTTAAAAGGGGTTTAAAAAGCAAGGGAAAGAAGGATAATCTTGGGCAAGACATGCTCTCTCAGCCTTAGCAAAAGCCTAGGCAAAGGCAAACCTCCCTCTGAAGAAATCTGACCAAGACAATTGTCATAGTTTTCCTCAGGATCTCCCCAGATTGAAAATGACATGAAGGCCCTTTCTACACAAGCAGGAAAATGTGGATTATTAATCCCACATTTTCCTGCCTGTGTAAACAGGGCCACATACTACAGTATAGAGATAATCCAGGTCAAAACTGGATTTTCTTTGCACAGCTCCTTATGGCATCCTGGGGTTTGTAGTTTGATGATGCACCAGCACAGTTTGGCAGAGAAGGCTCTAGCACTTTGTCCAACTACAAACCCCAGAACTGTGTCTGAAATTGTTTTGCAAGTGAACTATGCAAAGGAATGTTTCAGCTGTCCTTGAAATCTCAAGCTTTCAGTTAAGTGCTGAACTTAAATATGAAATGTTTAATTTAAATATCTACATCACCACAAGACAATCATGTTCTAGTTTATATGCTTTTATAATTGTTTATATGCTTTTAACATTTTTTAACCTTTTGGAAGTTGCTTTGGGTCTCACTTTGGGAGAAAAGGCAGCATATAAATTCAATAAATAAATAAATAATGAAATAAATTTAGAAAATGAACATCTGAGGAAGTTTGTGGAAATGGAAAGAAATCTTGCAGACCTTTTGGAAATGGGCTCCGATGATGTCATCAAAAATGTTCAATGTGAAAAAAGAAAAGGAAGAATAAAATTCTATGGATCTGGATGGATCTAAGCCTAATTTGTCTTTTGAAGACTTCAAGATAGTATCACAGGAGGATAGTCAAGGAGACTTACAGAAAGTCTATTTTTCTCTGGAAAAATTCTTATGTACTTATGTATTGAAAGAATTTGGGATCCAGCAAAACGATTGAGACAGATATTACAGGACAAAATTTATGAAGGCCAAACAGGCTTTCTCCCTGGTAGATGTATGAGAAATGATGTAAGAACAGTTTTAGATGTGATTGAATATTATGATAAAAATCCAGGGAAGAAAGCAGCACTTTTTTATTTATATATTTATTTTTTATTAATTTTTTGGATGCAGAAAAGGCATTTAATAATGTTTCCTGGGATTTAATACATAGGGTACTGAAAGAATATGACCTGGGAGAAGATTTTTGCAAATGGATTGAGATGATATATCAAGATGAATAAGCGAGACTAATTATTAATGGAGATATCACAATAAGCTTTGTAATAAATAAGGGGATACGGCAAGGGTGCCCGCTATCACCATTACTATTTATAGCTGTTCTGGAAGTATTGTTGATATTAATAAATGAAGACCCACAGATAAGAGGCTTAAAAATAATGAAAAGGGTATTGAAATTAAAAATGTTTGCAGATGACATAATTATATTTTTGGAGGATCCACAAGAATCAATTCAGGCTTTGATGGAAATCTTACAAAGATATGGACAAGTGGCAGGCTACAAGATAAACAGAGAAAAGACATTAAATATGACTAAGAAAGAGCAAACTGAGTTGGAGGGAAGATCTAGATGTCAACTAACTAAGAAAACAAGATACTTAGGAATTATGCTAATGAAAAAGAACCAAGAATTATTTGACAATAACTATTTGAAGGCATGGAAAGAAATCGAAAATGACATGGAAAAATGGAAAACTTTAAACCTATCTCTCCTGGGAAGAATAAATGCTTTTAAAATGTCCTTACTACCTAAGCTCATGTTCCTTTTTCAGAATTTACCAATAATAGGAAGAGAGAAGATATTTCAAGAATGGGAAAAGAATTTACAAAAATTTATTTGGCAAGGAAAAAAACCAAGAATAAAATTTAAAATACTTCAAGATGCAAAGGAGAGAGGAGGTTTTGATCTACCATCTTCGAAATTCTATTATTATGCATGCCGTTTCGATTGGATTAATGATTAGATTCAATTAAAAAATATAACTATTAAAGAATTGGATGAAATAAATAACAGATTTGGTTGGCATGGATAACTATGCTATGATAGATCAACAGTAAATAAAGAGTTTAATGACCATTGCATTCGGAAGACACTGTTGAAGGTCTGGTTACAAAAAAAGTGAAAATTTTACACAAAACTCCCAATATGGACTTCACCACAAGAAGCATATAAAAATCACCCCAACAAAACAAGGAAATTTACTAACATATCAAGAATTATTCAAATGGGAGGGGGGTAAACCAAGAATGTGCACAGCAGAAGAATTAAAGGCTGAAGGTTATAAGCCAAACTGGTTCCCATGGTGACAACTTAAAGAAAGATTTAGAATGGATCAAAAATTATATGGATTTGAGAGAAAAGAGAATGAGCTAGATTTATTGATGAAGAGTGATCAAAAGAAGAGAACATCCAAATTTTATAAACTATTGTTGAAAAGAAAAATGGAACCATAAGTAATTAAAGACACAATGGTTAGATGGGCACAGAATGGGATATTCAATTGAATTAGAAACCTGGGAGAGAGCATGGAAAATTGATATAAAATTTACACCAAATTTAAATTTAAGAGAAAATTTTTACAAAATGTTCCATAGATGGTATACGACCCGGAAAGATTACAAAGAATAACTAAAACTGAGAATGGGAAGTGTTGGAAGTGTGATGAAAAGATGGTGTCTTTTTATCATATGTGGTGGACTTGCAAGAGAGCAAAAAAGTTTTGGAAACGGATACATGATGAAATTCAAAGAATTTGTAATTTGAATTTTGAAATGAAGCCAGAGTTTTATTTGCTAAATATGTTGGGGCAACAAAAGGAGATAAGAAGCCATCAGAATATATTGTTATATTTAATAACTGCTGCAAGATAGTTATATGCGCAATATTGGAAAGAAAAGGAATATATTGATTTAGAAGAGTGGAAGTTAAAAGTTTTGGATATGGTAGAAATAGAAAAATTAGCATGCTCTTTGAAGAACAAATCTATCCAAAACTTTGAAAGGGAATGGAAAAGAGTTTTGGATTGGACAAAGAAATAAATGTATAAAGAAATGAAAGAAAGAAACAGTGTAACTGTTCTTTGCTCTGTAAAATGGACACGTAATTGTTCTTCTTTTGAGTTAATGGAAACAAAGTAGATTCAACTGGAGAATTTAAGCATGGAAGCGGGGAGGGAGTGGGATACATACAATACTGTGGTGTATATCCACTCTTTTTTATTTTTGTAACTAAACTTTCAATAAAAATATGAATTAAAAAAAGAAAGAAAGAATTTGAGATCCAGGGTTCTGTTCTTCAAAATTGGTTGACCTAGAGGAGATACAAGAACAGACTTAACAAAGTTTTGAAGATGATAGAAGAAATTTCTTTAAATTGACAAAAAGAAAGGGACAGTAGGATGGGAGAAAGCAGGAAAGTATATGCATATTTGGAAAATATTTTGATGTTATTCCTGAGCAAAACAATGGAAAAAGATGTTATAGAAGAAGAAACCTTGGGAAATTTTAGAAAGATGGGGCTGGGATAAAAAAAAAAATCAAGTTGTCAATTTAAAGATATTGGGAATTTTTTTTCCTGATCTCAATTTGTTGTATGGATGAGTTATCTGAATGACATCTTGAGACTTAAGTTGAAAAGATTTTGCTTATGATATAATTAATGAAATAATTTCAAGATTTTTTTATTTATCATTTTTATATATATAAAACCATCAAACATGAAAAACAAGAAAATGACAACCATTCGTCTATGTTTACAAGTAAAAGTTCATCGCATTTTCTTAATCTTCTTTCATTTCCACCTAAAATATAGTATTTTTGTTTGTTTCCATTTATAAGCATACTTCTACAATCATTGCTATGAATTTTACTGCAGTTCCTTATCATCAAAATAATCTAATAGTAACTAAAATATACCTAATTTAACAATCCCAGATCCTAATATAGTAAATCTCCCCTCTTACATATATCTATGTAAACCCACTATATCACCTAATCTTATTCAATTATTTAATTGGAGATAAATATCAATTCATTATTTATGTTCTTTTCTGTTAAGTTTTTCAGTTTTTGAGATAGTATATCTGCTGTTTTCATCTCCAATAAACTATAAAGCCATTACTCAGTTTTGGGGGCATCCTCATTTTTCCATAGTTTTGCATATTCTATTCTTGCAGCTGTTATCATATACAGTAAAATTCTCCAATATTTCTTATTCCTATTTCTTATTGTCTATTGCATTTAGCATATTTAGTAAGTAGGTTTCTGGAATCATGACATATTGGATTTGAAAGGTTTCTTCTATTGTTTTGCGTATTTCAGTCCAATATTCTTGTGCTTTTGGGCAAGTCCACCACATGTGGTACATCATTCCAGTCTGGTTGCCACATTTCCAGCATTTTCCTGTACTGGACCTATATATATTTTTGGAGTTTTTCCAGTTTTCTGGTTTTTACAGTTATTCTATATTAGTGAGGGGAATAGTAAGAAGTAACTTTTGCTATTTGTAACAGGGAAATGTTATAAAAGTTTATCCATAAGATTAATGAAAGATGTAAACAGAATTTTTGGTTAAAGGGAAAAAAACTATGAAGGTGACCTGATGATAATAGGTTTTTATTTTATACTATTACACTTTTATATTTATACACTTTTATGTTTATATTTTCACATGAGAAGTGTTAAATTGGGATCAAATGATATATATTAGTTGTTGCTTTGGAAGGTTATTTTCTATACAGATTATTAGATTACAGATTATATAGATTAATATTACTTTAGATGGTTAGTACTATCTTTTAACAATAGATAACTACGTAAATATATAATCAAGATAAGTGACTATAAGTGATTATAGTACTATATTATAATTTTTTTAGTTATTTGTAGTTTTGTAATTTTGTTATATATGTTTATATTTAGTTTTCTTTTGTATTGTTTGTAATGTTTGTTAAGTTGTGTTTTCTTTTGCTGTATTTCTACTTTCTTGTTTAATAAATGAATTTTTTTTAAAAAAAAGAAACTCACTGGGTGACCTTGAGCTAGCCACAGTCTCAGAGCCTCACAGAAAGGCAAAAGCAAACCCCCTCTGAAGAAACCTTCCCAAGAAAACTGTATGATAGGCTCGCCTAAGTGTTACCGTAAGTCAGAAATGACTTGAAGGCATAAAATAACAACAACAACAACAACAACAACAACAACAACCTTTAGACAGACCAAAGTCTACCTTCCTTCTCCCATGATAGCCCCTCCAGACCTTACAAAGAGAATTGAGGCCCTCTGCTGAATGAAGTGGACTGTGATATAGGTATGAACCCTCAAATCAAGAAGAGGTACTTTCTGTGAAGCTTTGCTTTTCTCAAAGAAAGTCCCTCTGTCCAATTTTGTGAGATTTCTCTCCTTTCTCCCACCATATACCCATTACATTTAAGGGGGCCCTACACAATCCTCTGCATCATAGCTTCTAGTTTAGAACACACACCCTTATGGATTTTTGGTAAAGCAAGTGAATATGCCTTGCTTTGCACCAGAACTTTGCTTTCTGGCAGCTTCCAGGAGCACACATTAAAAAGCAAGGGGCTGATTTAACAAAGAATCTGAGTTTACATTGATAGAAATAATAACAGTAACACACATTTAGAGCCTTTCCACGCTACACTGCTCATAATGCTAATTGGTTAAATCAGAGTATTCCCCAGTGTTTATGTATAACGTTCATACCCGTTCTTAGACTTTTCTGGTTTCCTAACCCTTGTTTATGGTGTGTAAATGTTTTAGAATTGTTGTTGTTGATTGTAACTTTGGAGAATCAGTCATTCACTTGCCCTAATCGCAATACTGGCTTCTTGTTACTTATTAATCAAGGACAGTTAGTTGTTTTCTTCCCACACAGTATTTGCAGCAAGAAACTTGGAAATATGTTTTCTTGTGAAATTACCCCAGAGCAGAGATGATATGTGACTCTTCAGGTGTTGTTGGACTGCAGGTCATGTCATTCGCCACTGTTGACTGTGCTAATTAGGGCTGGTGGAAGTTGGGAGTCAAGTACATGTTCCTCATCCCTGCTGTAGAGAAATCTAGAAACATTTTCGTGTGCAAGTATCCCTAGCAGCATTATTTGTACCTTGTATCTTTAGTATGAAGGGAACAGCAAGAAGTTTTTCTAATAATCTGATCCTTAGCCATCCACTTATCTCAGTTAGGCATAGATCAAAGTAAGTAGACATAAAGTTGCAAGTGTAATTTTATTATATACAGTGTGTTTTGAAACCAGTTAATGTGAACTGAGTGCAGTATTCATATTCCAGAAAGTTCTTTTTGTTTGTAAAATAAAGTAATATGGAATAAAGCCTTCAGTTAACCAGTGGCATACTATTTAAAGAACACCAAATACAGAGCAGGGGATATTGACAAAATGCTTCATAAAATACAGTTGTGCGCATGTCATAGGTAAGCATATTACACTGTTGTTTGTCAAAACTTTCCTCCACAAAGCAGTTGCCAAGTTTTATGTTTAAAATAAAAGTCTTGATTCATTTAAAAAAAATAAAAAATAAAAAAAATAAAAAGCAGGGGGCTGCATGTGGCTTGTTTTTCACTCCTGGTAAAAAAAAGTTTTGGGGATCCAGAGAGTCTGTCCAGGGAAGCAGGGGTAAAAGAGGTCAGCTTCAGTCACCCCAATTCAGCTTGCCTGAATTTGAATCCAGTTCAGTGTCCTGATTAATTTTGTTTGTCCCTAAGCATTTTGAAATGAACCTCACTTTCATCATCACCATCACTGCCACCAGCACCACCACCAGACCCTGCCATTCCTCATGAGGGATCAGAGTGGCTAGGAGACATTTTTAAAGCTGATTGACAATTTGCTGATCAGGTTACAAAGATCAAAATGATAAGATACAGCTATTTAAAACACTATTGTCTTGGGTCTGTGTTTATGTACATGTGCTGGGGGGCTTATTATACAATATCAATGTATTCTCTCAATTCATTTCTTTCATTAAGAATCAGTGACTCTTTTGTGTTAAAGACTGACACCAACTTAAAAAGGGATTATATTATCCTTCTTAAATCTTACATGTTTTTGCATCAGAAAACTCTGCTTTAGGCCTTTGAAGGCTGGAGAAAGCTTGTGGATTTATAGTGGCTGAGTTCAGCTACCTAACAATAGCATTTCCGGAATGTGAGTGACTTTGGTTGCTCAGCTTAATTTACATAAGCTGGGCTCTCTAGAGGCAACTGACACAGAGTCTCCTGAACTTCTTTGCTATTGACAGGATGGAAACTGGAACTGTCTATGCTAATCTCAACCTCCCTTCTGAAGCCAACTCTGCAAGGGTGCTTCATCCGTCCCCACGCTTCAGTAAGTTTTATTGTTTTCCAAAATATGATGGAAGTTTCAGTTACATTACTTGAAGAAAGGAGTGGCGTGTGTATGAATGGCTTTAGGAAAATGGCTTTACAGCATATGGAGTATTTAGCCATTTTGTATTCTTTAGATAAGGGCATGCTGGGGTGTAAGCACTGAAACTGCCTCTATAATTTTTATTGGGCCCAGTAAGCTGAATTTTTCTCTCATCTTCTTAAAATACATTGTCAAGGCGGAAATGTGAAGGGATTGTTGTGATAGCTGAAAGAACCAGGTGTAGGAAGAATGATTAAAGAGCCAGCATGTTGTAGTAGTTTCAGCATGGGACTATGACTCTGAAGACCACAATTTGAATCCTGGCTCAGCTATGTAAAACCCAGAGTGACCTTGATGAATCACATTCTCTCAGCTTCAGAGGAGGGCAAAGAGAAATGCCTTCTAAACAAATCTTGCCAAGAAAAGTCTGTGATAAGATCCCCTTGAGGAATAAATCTTGGAGTCCAAAAGAGAACTTGAAGCACATGACAAAAACAATAAGACTATTGATGTACAGTTGTTGGATATTTCAGAGTCAGGAGAATAGAGAGCAAGTGATAGACAGCTATGGGCAATTGAAGTGGATCAAGGAGGCATTTTTTTCCTCACTGGGACCACTTAGGGGCTGCACATACTACCAAAATTACCTCAAAAACAACTGGAAGTTGTGAGCATAGACTGAAAACATTTCCACACGACACTTTTATAGCACGATGATTCCACTTTCAACCTCCTATGGAATCCTGGGGTTTGCAGTTCCGGGAGGCGCCGGCCAGCCCCTCCCGAAACTGCAAACCCCAGGATTCCATAGGAGGTTGAAAGTGGAATCACCCTGCTATAAGAGTGTCATGCTGAGATGGCCTAAGACAAGAAGAAATGGAAGAGGAGCTGAAAAGCTACTTCAGGAATCAACAGGACTAGGACTAGCTTAGTATGTTTAATTCTTTTCCTTTGTTCAACAGACCCTCTCCATGCCATTTTCCAAACTGCTTTTGAATGTTGCCCCAGTTTCATGGTACCATGTACCAAGCAGTACAGCTGCTCAGAAACAGATTCTTCATGAATGACAGAAATCGTTGTGCAGCAATT
This sequence comes from Ctenosaura bakeri, assembly GCA_948474755.1. Taxonomy (NCBI): domain Eukaryota; kingdom Metazoa; phylum Chordata; class Lepidosauria; order Squamata; family Iguanidae; genus Ctenosaura; species Ctenosaura bakeri. The sequence goes on along the minus strand of CAOLHI010001474.1, from coordinate 601,064 downwards.
TGGACTTTATTCATGAACTCAGATGACAAGCATTGGGATTAATTGGGGCAGGCATGTGTGCAAAGTAAAACCTGAAAGTATCTGCCCATTTATTGTCTAAAATTTTAAGAATAATTTAACAGTGATCACTATATCAACTGGCTTTAATTTTCCATCATCTTATAACAACTAGGCATTTGATAATAGTTAATAGGCATCTGTTCTCTCTACAAAGAAAGAAGAAGGTGCACAAAGATACAGCACAAAGATGATAGTGTTAGTAAGATAAACTCAGGGCATATCCACACTGATTGAAAAGTTCCACAATTGCAGTTATTTCTGATTTCATACTGGGTTAAAATCAACTGGCCCACGTAGCTAGAATATAAAATCTCTGATCATACCAGGAGCTGAAAGAAAATGTTATAGGATCAACAAAACACGTTTGGATCTCCACAATAAAGTCAAGAAGAACAGGAATGAAACATGGGACTTTCTGGTCCTTTTGTAACTCAGTCTGGATGTTGATTGCAGGAGTTCCAATGAGATATAATGTGATGGTCTCCAAAATGTGATCATTTTAACTCAGTTGTAAAATACTGCAGATGTGCAAACCACAGTGAAATAACAGTATTGAGCTGGGCCGCTGTGTTTGTGACATTTTGTGACTGTATTCTTTCTTTAAGAAGAAGAAAACAGAGCCAAAATGCTAATAGAAAGATTGCCAAGGATAGTGCTGAATATTACAAAGCAAAAAGATTTTTTTTTTCTGGGATTGGTTTTGCTCTTTGAAAAATCTTTACTCCCATAAAATATAAGCACACACTTTATTTTTCAGTAATGGCTGTGTACCATTAAGCAGACTTGAGTGGCTCCCTCATGCCGCTGATTTGGGATATCAAGAAGAGACAATAAATTATTTTTGTTGTTGTTGGGGATTTCCATCCTTTTCATTCAAGTTATTAGAAATGTACATATTAATTATTATCAAATACATAACACATAGTATATTTATCTTCATGCCTCCATACTTGCTGTTATTCCATTCTCTTTATCAGAATAATTAATATCATTAATATTATTTA